>NQII01001570.1:0-37869 GCA_002778355.1 Clitarchus hookeri
ATACCCTATGTCGTCAGAACATCGGGCTTCTTAGTCCATCTTGCTCGGTCGACGTCGTGCGAGGCGCTACGATACTCTATGTCGTCAGAACATCGTGGAATCATGGCCTGGTACTTGGTCTGGCGGAGAGGAATCNCGAGGCGCTACGATACTCTATGTCGTCAGAACATCGTGGAATCATGGCCTGGTACTTGGTCTGGCGGAGAGGAATCGCGCTGTTTCAAATCAGATTTTTGGGTAGGTAGGGATTGGTGTCCCATTAACAGCGAAGTAATTAGGGAAAGAGCAAGTTTCTCAGTCAAATAGGCACGAGGAAAAAATCGGCTGGCCCAGCATTCACCTGAAGTCATTTTCGGAAACCATGGAAAACAGGAATCATGATGAACGGAGAGGGAATAGAAGCTGTGTGCTCTCGAATGCGAGTTCAGTGTTTTATCAATGCTCCATTTCGCTTAGGAAGAGTTTAGGGAAATAATGTCCCGATAGCTACAATATGCTGCTTACTGACATAGTTTTAATGTTATTTTTTACAGGAAAAATATGGCCTACTTACGTTATCACAAGAGCCGCTGTTCAATTTATAATTCTTGCAAACAAATAATTTGCAATTATGTATTTGCCGTATGTAATAAATTACCAATTTTNGCTGTTCAATTTATAATTCTTGCAAACAAATAATTTGCAATTATGTATTTGCCGTATGTAATAAATTACCAATTTTTTAATTTTCTTTGCATCATCGGCAATAATAAATTCACTTTTTTTAACATACGTTCATACAGTTTTTTTTACAGATATATTGTTTAGCAAATGCAGGTGTTTTTGCGTAAATATGTATATAAGGGCTAAATTTTACTTAAGTTTCCTTATTGCAACAACGTATAATACTGTTACAAGACGTCAGGGGCGTATGCGAATTCGTAAGANTTTTACTTAAGTTTCCTTATTGCAACAACGTATAATACTGTTACAAGACGTCAGGGGCGTATGCGAATTCGTAAGAGATGGAGGTCTGAAGAAATACACTAAATGCAACTATTTGACCTACGGCACAGTAGTTTTATGACCACATCGACGTACGCAGAACGACTCAGATGAAAGGGTTCATCACTGAAATGGTTTTGCCTACAGCGGTTCGGCTACCGACCACGCTTTCGCTTTTGCACGGACCACACGGACCTATTTAACAGCGCGTGTAACACAAACTCTCTGGGTGCCAGTTATCGTGATGACCGANGCTGGCGCCAGGGTCAAAAGCAGTCGACTTTACACGCCTTGATGTCGCGTCGGGTCCCGTCGTCACCTATCAACGGATGATGGAGGGAGGGGGGGTGACTGCGGTCGGTCTCACCTGTCGGCTATGTGTAGCGCCCCGTCCTGACGCAGCCAGGTGGCCGTTTGACCGACACGCCAAGTGATCGAGCGAGAGAGAGAGAGAGAGAGAGAGGGGGGTTGCCTAATGGAAAGGGGTAGTTCCCGCACAAGAGACAAAGCCTCGCCTCGGCGGATGGGTTTGCCGGAGCAGATATCATCAATCGCGCGGCGCGGCGGGCGCATCGTTCCGCTCAAAGTGAGATAAAAAGAGCTACACCCATACTCACACACACTACTCCCCGTCTATCTAAATTAAAATGATACTGACTTCCCCACCCCTCGTCACAATACACGTGAACGCGCCAGGGGAATCGTAAATTACGTCGATCAGTTTTCCTTCTCCCTCCCTCTTTTTTTTTTTTTTTTTGCAAGGCTGAGCCGCTGCCATTTTGTGACTGAGAAAATAACGCGCCAATAGGCACGGGCTATTCCAGGCGGTAAAAGACGTGGGCAGGGCATAAAAAAAAGAGGGCGAAGGAATACAATCAAGCGAAAAGAACTTTTTTTTTTTTGTTACCCTTCGCTTTGTACGCGAGTGGACACTTGAAAAAAGCTTCTCGCCGTCAAAATAGTGGACTGAGAGAGTGTAATATCAAGTGATGGTTCCACATCAAAAAGCAAACATTTCATCTACGCGAGTGGAACATTTGCATGACTTTTTTTAAATAAAGCGTTTTCACTTCCCATGGTTTACGTTGCATAAATAATGGAAACAACGCCGATTTATGGATGTTTATATGCCTGAATAATTTTCCCAAGGTATCTGTAATATTTTTAAAAATTTAATTTTACAAGTTAATGAATAAAACTTATTTTCTTGCGTAGAATCCACCTCCTATAAGTAGAAAATTTTTTTAGGCATAAAGAACCTAAATGTAATTCCAAATAGTATTCAATTTCTTGTATTTTACTGAAAACATCAATCACNTTTTTAGGCATAAAGAACCTAAATGTAATTCCAAATAGTATTCAATTTCTTGTATTTTACTGAAAACATCAATCACAATTTTTTAAATAGTTATACCTATTAATGTAGGCCTTTTTTGATTTAATTATATAATTCCTTGAAACAAAAAATGGTATAATGTAATCTACGCTCACAACATGTAACATTATGTAAAACTCCTAACATTTTGACAAGATATCTTCAGTTTCCAGAGCTTACTGCTACGTACTTAAGACGTACTTTAAGTCATTGAAACCTAGCGCGCACAGTTGTGTACATAATACATAAGGAGGTTACTTTTGCCCCGGCAGTGTTCACTGCGTGGCTCAGTGCCTCATGACATTGCGTCCTGGTAACTAATTCGTAAACTGTGTTACTGCCTTAGTTTTTGGCTGGTTCTTATCACGAAAACTGAATACAAATCCTGTAGTTCATTGGTTTTATAACGTGTAACAGTTGGTGAGTCGGCGTAGTAAAGTCTTACTTTCTTATTTGTAGAACTTGAAACCACACATTTATGGCGTTCTGAAAGGGTTATTGTAAATTTCGTAGTAACTTCAGCATTGAAAGAAACACAAAACAATACGACCTCTAATGAAGTTATCCTGTCAAGGACAATATTAATAAAAGCACGCATACAAAGTTACATTTTTAGATGCCANCGACCTCTAATGAAGTTATCCTGTCAAGGACAATATTAATAAAAGCACGCATACAAAGTTACATTTTTAGATGCCAGGGTGACTTCAGTTGTTATCGTAGTTTCATAAACCCGAATTCACTGTCGTAGCATCACTCATTACTTGAGACTTTANGGGTGACTTCAGTTGTTATCGTAGTTTCATAAACCCGAATTCACTGTCGTAGCATCACTCATTACTTGAGACTTTAGTTAAAGCCTCCAGTCTGACTTAATCCCAGGCACTGTTGTACATTTAAAATTTTCCCGACATGGAATATTACGTGAGGTTTGTGGTGGACACTGCAGTCGAGAGGTTTTCTCGGGATATTCCTTTTTCTCCCTTCGGCCTTGTTCCGCCGCTGCTCCAACCGCGTCAATCGCCGAGCTGGTCGGGAAGATAAGCCTGTCGCGCAGGTAGGGATACTCCTAGACTGGCCGTGGGTATCTCCAGATAGTGACATCACCGGACACAGCAGGAAGAACAAATGTGCAGTCTGTTAGGTGAGCTTCTACACGGGGCGCGTGTAGGGACATAGTAACGCCAGACAGAAGCGGAAGTGTCTAGAGATATCTGCAGTCGACTTAAGAACTGCCTTAGGAGGCCCGGTTACGATTTAGAACCAAACTCCTCCTAGTACAAATTGTCGTTTGGACTTGTCTTGAGAATGGGAACTATCTGCATATTTACATATTCACCTATAAGTAACTAAAACGTTTAGGCTAACGCGTCTAGTGGCAACATATTGCACGTAAATAATGTTGCTAATAATATGAAGGNAGTAACTAAAACGTTTAGGCTAACGCGTCTAGTGGCAACATATTGCACGTAAATAATGTTGCTAATAATATGAAGATGTTTGAGACATGTGTAGTGTTTACTTGTGCTAAATCTGCTAGGGAACCTAATGGACATCAGTAATCATCCCCCGAATGCCTCCGGGAGAAGATTTTAGAAAAGTCGCATGGCATTACGCGTGTGATATAAATGAGAAGTTTNCATCCCCCGAATGCCTCCGGGAGAAGATTTTAGAAAAGTCGCATGGCATTACGCGTGTGATATAAATGAGAAGTTTAATTGAAGGCAATTTTTATTGTGTTGTGATTGCAAGACAACTGTAGTCTTCTCTCGGTTTATGAAGTAGTTTTGAAAGCAACATGTTTTAATTGCTGTTTTAATGTTGAAGTAGAGAGACTTTCTTTGAGCACAGCAGCCGGCTGATCAACATGCAGAACTCGGTAAAAGTAGTACAGAAACTAACAACATTGCAAGAAAAGAACAATTTATGTTTCAAAGGAAAGAAATAACTAATTTGTAACACTGTAGAATATGTTGCTTCAATGTACATATTGAAATGATCATGCAATAAATTATAGTGTTCATTTTCTTATCTAATTTAAGAATTTTTCCATTCTGAATAATTTACAAAGCATATTTTGTAGGGAAATCTTCTTTTCGCAGGACAAACACAATAATTTCCATTGCAGTATATAATATGACATTGCTACTAATATTTAGAAGTATTTGTAGTGTCACATTTAAACGTTTTTTTCCATTTTGAATGCTTTAAGAGGACATTTTCNACTAATATTTAGAAGTATTTGTAGTGTCACATTTAAACGTTTTTTTCCATTTTGAATGCTTTAAGAGGACATTTTTCGAGGAAATCATCGTCAAGCAGGGTAATCATTATAATTACCATTGCTGTGCGTAAGAAAACATCAGTACTAATGTTNCGAGGAAATCATCGTCAAGCAGGGTAATCATTATAATTACCATTGCTGTGCGTAAGAAAACATCAGTACTAATGTTTAGAAGTATTATTAATAATTCATTTCATTTACATCCATTTCAGTTATTAAAATTATAACTTTGATGGCTGAAATGAAATTCATAATAACAGTAAATATTAGTACAAATATTTTCTTATATCAAATCTTAGCAGTAATTAAAGATTTTCAGTTTATTAAATATTTTTTCTTTTTAAAAATGTAAAATGTTAATGATACGTTTTGAAGTGTACCTTTACAACATCACTAAAACCCTTATTGTCGAACTCGTATTAACAATATTCNGTTAATGATACGTTTTGAAGTGTACCTTTACAACATCACTAAAACCCTTATTGTCGAACTCGTATTAACAATATTTCTATAAATATTGAAAATATACAGAAGACTCTGAGTGCTTTGTGAATCAGGTATAACTTTATTTCTTAACAAAATAAAAGACTACGTTTACTCTTCGCATAACAATAACTAATTTTATAATTTAACCGAACGAATGTAAGCTATGCTTATAATCTAGTGCATATTTAAAGCCAAGCATAAATGTAAGAATAATTAATTCTCAACTTCGGTTCAGTTTCTTAGAGCCGTAACTAAGTTCCGAGCACCAGGCCCCATTATCCGGGTGCGTATGTGTCTACGCGAAGACTACCTCCAAAATGGCTTAAATCACCTCGAAACGTGGGGAACTAACCACGATCCGCACTCCAGTCGCCTAATGCATTCAGACACCCGTCCAACTCCAAACTTCAAAGTTCGCGCCAATGAAAGGACCAACTTGCTGTCAAGTCGCGCGGAGGAAATTCCTTCCGTGACGTCATTAATTATCCCTTTAAAGCGTCAGCAGCTAGCACTGCCATCATCGCGTCCTCAGGGCGAGAAGATCTCGTCGCTTCATTATGCTTCCGCGTCGCTTAGCTCCAGGGAATATGCCGCAGCGACTAAGTGTCTTTAAGCTCGCAATAGACTACACCTTGTTGGTTGAGTGTTCACTAAGAAAAAAGTTTTGTTGAATTTAAAGGTTTTGTTTGTAGTCTATTCGCGGTTTCTTAAAAATTTTTTTTAATCAAACCTTTAAAAAATCACCCCACATATGACGTGTTTGGTTATTTCCTAAAACTCTATGTCCCATATCACAAGCTTTTTGTACTTCTCTTAATGTAAAATTACCTTATTTTTCATTAAATTGAACTTTTACTTATATTTAAATTATAAATAATATGATTTCATTTATAAATAATATTAAAAAACTGTGAGAAAATGGATTTGTTGGTAATGCCTAAAAATAAATAGTTCTTATGCAAAATATCATTACATTGAATGAGCACGAATACGATATTCTGTTCTTTTGATGTTATTTTCTTGACTTGTTTGCACGATGCGGAGGAATATCCTGGAAGTAGAACATTAGCAGGGCTTCAGAAAATTAAAGATAACCGTGAATGGACTATAGCGCAAACGAATTAATTGTTTGTGTAAAGATATTTATAGTTTCTGTTGCTGAAACCAAATTATTGATTTGGTTATTATTTGGTTTTCCCAAACGTAGGAAATTTGTCTGATTCAAATGAAGATTCTTGTGGCTATACGTATATTACAGTTATGGTTAGCATGAAAACATTTGAGACTCGAACCCAGAACACTGGTGCTTGAACACTATGCCTTAGCGGCCTTACCCAAAGTTACTACTAAGGCGTTGCAAATGTTTTTAGCTTCATATGTGCTTAAGTCACGACAACATATTTTGGTTTTCTGTTGAAATTCTTTCATTGGCGTTGTTTGTACAATTATTGAGCGTCAATAAATACAGTAACGAACACTNATTAAAAAACTGTGAGAAAATGGATTTGTTGGTAATGCCTAAAAATAAATAGTTCTTATGCAAAATATCATTACACTGAATGAGCACGAATACGGTATTCTGTTCTTTTGATGTTATTTTCTTGACTTGTTTGCACGATGCGGAGGAATATCCTGGAAGTAGAACATTAGCAGGGCTTCAGAAAATTTGTCTGATTCAAATGAAGATTCTTGTGGCTATACGTATATTACAGTTATGGTTAGCATGAAAACATTTGAGACTCGAACCCAGAACACTGGTGCTTGAACACTATGCCTTAGCGGCCTTACCCAAAGTTACTACTAAGGCGTTGCAAATGTTTTTAGCTTCACATGTGCTTAAGTCACGACAACATATTATGGTTTTCTGTTGAAATTCTTTCATTGGCGTTGTTTGTACAATTATTGAGCGTCAATAAATACAGTAACGAACACTNTGGTTTTCTGTTGAAATTCTTTCATTGGCGTTGTTTGTACAATTATTGAGCGTCAATAAATACAGTAACGAACACTGTTACTATAATAACTGTCACAGAAATGATTAACAATCAGTCGTGCTGTAAATTCGAACAATGTCAATCATAATGGCTCGTTTACTTTACGGCCAACCAGATAAACGGTGGTACTAGACAACGCTAATATATTTGTTGTCACAAATTCTGTAATAATTGACATATCGATTTGTTCCAGCTAACCAAAAGCTTGTTCACTCCGGAAAATATATTACTGTGACTAAACCATTATATATACAATGTTTACGACAGCCGAATTGATTAGGTTAGTCTGCTTGCAAAATGTTAATGTTTACTTAATTCACGCATATGATGCTGAAACAACCAAGTAATTATTCGGCCTGACAGCTTATTTTCAAAAGTTTTCTTTAATTCAAGGAAACGAATGCACATGTTTAGAGCAAGCACAGATTAGTTGGCTGATCAAAATATTGTTTAGTGTAAACAAATACTTTTCACACACTCTTATTTGGTATCTACAACAAAATGTTTTGTCAGTATAGACAAAAGTACACAGCACCTTTAGGTCGCAAAAAACTGAGGATTATAGAACTTGATATACCTATCGAAGTTACTTTGGGAACGCTATTTTTCTCACGGTATAATACATATTTCACAACAAACAGTCAGAAGACTTGATTTAGTGTGGTTGCACGATCCGTAAATTTAAACCTCATTGATTGTGTAGTGATTAAGGTTGCGTCAATATAAGCTAAATCAGTTTCGTTTTGTTCGGTACACACACCATATAATTTCTTAAAGGTAACATATTTATATTACTAATATCATATCACCAATAGATAGACGCATTAAAGAAAACTAGCAATGTTAATTTGTTCATGACGCGTAAGTATAAACAGTTAACAGTAATAAAACAGGCAAGGCTTTCAAACGCAATCAATTAATTGGCAAACAACNGACGCGTAAGTATAAACAGTTAACAGTAATAAAACAGGCAAGGCTTTCAAACGCAATCAATTAATTGGCAAACAACTTTCACCCACATCACGGTTTTAATATGGTAATTCCGTTATATTTTCTGTCGCTGTATGCAACAGCAATAAAAAAATAAGTATTCTCAATTTATGAATACTCAAAAAATTTGGCTCATTATGTTCCTTTCACTTAATTATAACCAAAGTGAAGCCAGTTTGTAATTCTGCGTATAGCATTTATGCATTTTCAGTAATTTAGTGGACATATGGGAAACAGGCAATAAACAGGACATTATATTTATATCAAAAAGGTAGAAATAAATCTACGAGTTTTAGAAACATATTGGTTTTAAGGTTGTTTTTCACATGGTTAACCATATAAAATGTATCAATAAATAAAATAAATTACAATAATATAAGTATAGCATTCGTTTACTCGTCAGTCAGGGTGACGCATAACATTACTTAGAATCTGTTATGAAATAATATTCATTATTTATACTGAACTTGTGCTGAAGTAAGTTTGTAACTTTACGCGGTAGTTTGCGTGAGTAAAATTAATAGAGTTAGAAAATAGGCTCTATATTACCTTTGTCACAAATACAATAAAATATAACGTTCGGAATTTCTATACTTCATTCGTGGTTACCTACAACTCTTCTGAAGCCCTGCTTAAGTTATACTTCAAGGATATTCCTTCGCCTCATGCAAACTAAGCTTACCTTATTATAGAAAATTACACCACAGGGACAACGCACTGTATTCGTGCGCACTCACTGTACTAATATTTTTCATAAGAACTATTTCGTACTAGGCATTACCAACGTAACTATTTTATTTTTGTTCATAATTTATAGATAGAATATAAGCCAAATTTTAATTTAACCAAAAATGACGTAATTTACGTTAACACAAGTAAAAACGCTTGTAATAAGAGACATAATTAGGCAGCAACCGAACACGTCAAACACGACCGAATTTTAAAATAAATCATTTTATACATTCTAACACTGGCGCCTTTCATTTACTCAATTTTAATACTTACAGGCTGTAACGGTGATTGCACGGAGACTTGTCTTCGAGGTTTCAAATATTTCACTCGTCAGTTTTCGGTAAACTATAAAATTAATTCATCTTGTATATAGTTTATACTTAATGTTAATACACGTTTTGGCAGTCTTTTTATAAGTCACATAGACGATATTTAAGATAACATAAATTTTAAGTATTAAATAGATTTTGTATTGTTTTATGTAATGCAAATATTTTACATTTGGATTTTAGTGACTAAGTGCATGAGCAGGTATTTTGAACTCGTTGCTCAGTTTCTATTACTGCGTGTCAACAACCTGATAATGACCAACATGTTGAATACCAAGAGCAAATCAGAATTTTCTGTCGAATTTGAAGTTTAAGTAAATGACCACGACGTATACCGGAAACTTTACCTTCATGTGATTATTGATTAATTTGGCTACAATACGCCAATTCAAACATCTTTATTGTTGAATCTGCTCTCTTGTTGGAATGTATACTTTATGCATTCATTTTTTGCTGCCTACAACCATAATTTCCACCAGCGAGCTAATTACCATTTTTTTTTCAGGCGTTGACAGATGTCTAGAGCAGATTCCTAATATGCGCGTAAATCATTTTTGTCACTTTATCTGGTTTTTGTTTGTGATGAAGGATTTATGAGTCGTGTATAAAGGAAATATTGAAATATTCTACAATCAACTTGGCAAATACAGCATAATAAAAGCTACCGTTGCCATCTTAGGCGAGTTGAAACAGTGTAATAAAGCTTCTGATAGGAAATTACATTTTTAATTGAAAATATTTTCTTAAGTGTAACGATATTAAAGCGTAAATATAAACTTTTTTTGTTTTATATTGTTACTAACATGGCTATATAAGAATTTAAAGATCCCGTTTTTGTGTATAGATCAAATTGGAACTAGCTAGGGCTTTAATAAACCCCTATTCAACAAATGCAATATATAAAGAGGGTTACACAACAAAATCATAAGCCACGTGTTAAACGCGTTTCGAGAGTAGAAACCCCCATACCACTACTTTATTAGATTCAACAGACTATCAAATTTAGCCAGGTTAACACTACCCCACCCCTCAGACACACACCACCATCAACCTTGTGAGTTACCAGTGTCCTAAGTAACCATAAAGACACGCACTTTAAACTGCATGTAAATAGGAACAAAGCTGCAAGATGACATAGGGCTGCTGAGAATAAAATTTCTCTGTAGAGTGGCGTAATTATTTAACGTCTTTATACACACGAGAATTTACTGAAGGGTAGTTCAGGCTAAAGCTCAACCTAAAGGACTATTTAAACGTACGAAAAGTACTTTTAATCAATTAAATTACTTCATATGAAACTATACTATAAGAGAGATTGCCAGGCAGTGACTATTCGGGAAAGGAAATCTAAGAGCAAAAAAAAAATTATTGTTCAGTAGTTTTTGCGCTTTCTGTAACTCACATCGTTTAGTTGATTGTGGTATATACTGTAAATGCAAATGCACTACTTATGTGAGAATGAATGAGGTAAATTTTAATTGTAAAGGCTGCTCACGGTGAAGTGACCATTTTTGAAAGCCCTGCTAGGTTTTTACTTTCATCGCGTTAGTTGCGTACCTTTTCGGATATTAAAATAAACATTTCCATGTGACTTTAATAAAGGCACGCTGTTAAAGACCATAGTATGAGCATTCCTTCATACATAAGACAACGTGGTTTAAACCATCGTCAGATGTGTATCAAATCATTTCTTAGTATAATTAAGGAAAATAGTTTGCTAGTTTAAATGCTTTGTTTTGAAGTGCGTTGGCATACTTATTTTCGGTACAATATTAAAAAACCTGAAGCTCACTTGGTATTCATTGAGATTGTCAACATATTTGCAGACTTATTACAAGTCACTCTGGGCTGGCTAACAATTATTTCATAAATACCTTACAAACCAATATTTTCTTAGGAAACTGCGCTAAAAAAAAATGGCGGGCGTTGCTGTTAGATTTGAGCTACGAAAACTACTGTCCTGAAACTCAATCGCTGAATCGAAATGAACCAAATATATACAGCAGACTTCCACGGTAGTATTTATCATTTGGTGGAAGTTTCGTGAAAATTCGTCCAGCCACACAGTTTTTACAAAAATATAACACTAAATTGTGCATAAGTATACAGCTTAGCTAACGAAAGAAAATTGCTTTCCACTAATAAAATGCAAATGCCTCCACTGGCCTCGCCAGAATACTAACGAACCAGTACCTAGCCGATGACAATGTATTTCATGAAACTGCATCCACAAATTTAATGTAGATTCTGTTTTCTCCCCCAAATGACCTACCTTGGAAGTTTGTTGTGGAATCTTGTCGCTACCTTGTCTTATATATATGGGCTCATATAAATTAAACAGTTCTGACATACCTCATCACACTGTATTTTCTAACACTTCAGGAAGTTTCACTTGCTGTACAAAACATTTTCATAGCTTTATTGTTNACCTCATCACACTGTATTTTCTAACACTTCAGGAAGTTTCACTTGCTGTACAAAACATTTTCATAGCTTTATTGTTTCAAAACGATTGACATACGCACGTGTCGAGCTGTCAGCTCCTTTATTGGCTTCTGGAGAATCAGGTATGCGTTAATACCAAATAGCATACACACGTTTATTAAAGCTTTCAAAATAGCAATGCATATCTCAAATATAATGTAGCATTGAAACCAACGTTTTTCAAGGGTGTTACAACCGACTTCAGTTGCACATTTCCAAATAGTCGTGTGAAATTTCAAAACTTTCCCGGACAAGAAACTACGTTGAAATACGACAGAAAGCAATAACGAACATCACTACATCACACAGAACTGATATAAAACTGTGTTATTGGTTACGTTATTGAATCCTTTATTTTAGGAGTTACAAACTGCCACTTTAATAAACGCGCCGTTATTCAAGTTGTTTTGTTTACACGGACGAGAACGGACAGGAATAAAATAAAACCATCGACCAAGTAACTTGAACACTGCGGCAATCAATTGATGATGTAAAAAGAGTTAGAAATATAAATGTGTTACATCATTCACGAAATGCTATTTTCTTGTTTGTAAACGATAAAAATATACATAATTTACAGTAGCAAAAATGTATGACTTCACGATTAGCAAGACGTTATAACATGGAACTGCTTCTCGTAGTTCGCTGCTGCCAACTTAACTGTGCAAGTATTTCGGCCATTGCGTTTGTGAACATATATGCAAATACGGGTAGTGACTTTTCAAAGGTTGATTTTAAAAGCGCTCACTTCATTGTGAACCACCGTTAACCAGCATTATAATGCAGTGAGTACTATCTCTCCGGGTCCTACCTGTAAGACAATCAACCGAACGTATCGATTTAATCTATTCATCCCGTCGTGCAAATGTGGTACGCAATGACGTGTAGTGCCCGTCCACGAAGCAATGTTTCACAATTTTCAACAACCACCAATGAAATGAACTCATGGCAATGCACTACAGCCTGGCAAAGCTCGTCACTCAACCATCAGTCAGCTGTGGACGGTAGTTTCTGAACGTGGGACGTGCAAGAAAGTAAAACATGAAACATGCACTGAGAGAACAGCCACCAAAATATTTATTTGTATGGGGCCAAAAATATATTTAGTTTCCCTAACAACATATTTTGTTGAGTGCATAAAACTTGAAAATCAACAAAATTAATTTTTCTCATCTAAAATAATACTCCCTGGAATCAACAAAATGTCTGTACCGGGAGAAAATAAACCAGACTGTCAACAAAAATATTTGGTTGAATCATCTGTATATAATTTTTTGGCCACTCATTTAAGTGCCTTCCTTCGAAAATATAGCTCGAGAGTTTGTTTGCATTTTTGTGACAATTAGGATAGTAACAGTGTTTGTTAGTACGGTTATTGAAGCTTAATATTGGAATACATATCCGGATTAAACAAGTTAAACAGGAATCAAGAAAGTAAAGCTGTAAAACTGGAAATATATACATATTCGCGCACGTTGTCAAGTATTTGAAATGTATATATGTGAAAACCTTCCGATTCCATTAGAAGTCACTTTGTCTGTGGTTGATAAAGCCTAGCGCTAGAGCGCTGCTGATAAGGTTCGAATTTAGATTGGGCCTAAATATTTTTTATCTTTAAAGTTTAATGACAATGGTGAGTTAGTGTTATTATGTTGGTATGATTGGACTTTGTCCATTGCCGAAACTGTTTGATGTACGTAGAGCCAGAAATTATTTTGTTGTACCAACAAAATCTTTATTTGGGCTACCAAAGAAGAACAACAAAAAATTTTGGTTTCAACGACTATATATTTTATTGCTCCTGTACAAAAAATTAATTCGGGCGCTAGACAAACTTTGTATGGTTCAACAAAAACTACGTGTGTTAATCCAATCGAATGATATTCGTCTTATTATTCATCCCTCTCCCAGTGACGTTAAAAACTATCTTCTGCATGAGCTTAAAATAACGTTTACTGAAAACTGAACTTTTCCTTGTCTTTCGACAGAAGCAATTCGAGTCTGATAACTGGGAACTGGGTAATAAATATCCGGGTTCAGACTTTGGCCAGCGCACAGATTAGGTAATAATACAGAAGCATAATAACGTGGCGGTTTCCTTGATGTTGGCGTTCTCTGTATTTTATTGGTTGCACGATTTTCTCGTGTCTGATTGACTATTGCGTGGGGCGTAAGACGTCGTAATGCCTGGGCAGCCGACTGGAAAGTTAATTCTCCAGGCACTGACTGGAGAGCAGCGTTTCGAGGTTGCGCTGCAGAGGCAATCTTGCTGGCCCGTACAGCTTGAGTTCGCGACAAACGCGTTTATTAGAATTCCGTACAGGTAAACCGGAGTTTAAGTTTAAAGGTAAGTACGTAGGTGGGGTGGTTTTAAGGTATCTTGGAAAGAGACGTCATTACAAACTGAGAAAGTTGTTCAAAGAAGCAGGAACGGGCGAGGAATCGGCTATGGCTGGCATTATAGGCGCCGCCTAACGAGGTATGCATAATACTCTCAATGCATAATTCATATACTAAATGCTATTTACAAGACCTCCATTATAGTAAAAAAAACGGCTTTTCACACTGCTGTATCACGTAGGATACTGATCAGCAACATGCGAAACTATTATAGGTATCTACACTGATATTTGCTTAAGATTTTCCTGCAATAAAATTATATGGTCACCGTTTAAAGTCTCGTAGGTACACGCAGTACGACGGAAAAACTGCACGCCAGTTCAGAGCCTTGCGCGTAGGAGCGATGGGCCACTAGGCGCGCGTGTCCGTGTCGCCCTTATCGCTCGCTTGCTTCTGTGCTTCGAACACGCTACAAAAAAAAAGCTCAAAATAGGCGGCGCCCTTAAGGAACAACCCCAGCATTCGCCTGGAGCGATTTCGGGAAACCACGGGAAACCGAAATCAGGATCGCTGGGCCGGGCGTCGAACCCGGATTCTCCCTAACGCGAGTCAACTGGGCCAACTCGCTCGGTTCGAGTGAGAAGAATTTCAACTCTATGGTAATGGGCGAAGGCACGTGAGTTGGTCAGCGTTTTGCATGCAGGTCAGGGCGTCCCTTTCGTGTCAGTGTAAAAGAAGAAGAATTGCAGGCTGACTTATTATTGTCCCTGCTCGAGGTCCCATCTTATTCTGGAGATCGTACTGGAATGGACTCGTGCTGAAAGTGGTCTGGCAATCTCAAATTATGTTTTTTTAATTCTTAAACATTATGTTCGTAAACCATGGGTGCGTGTGCGTTCTACGTGTCAGGATATGCTAGCTTAGTTTGTAATCCGCACCTTTCTCTCCAAATGGCCCAGTACCGAAACAACATTTACAACACAGAAAGAGAAGGGCGGACGCCATTAGACGCACTTCTTAAATTGGAAAAGAAATGTCTTAATCCAAGAAGCGAATGCGCATGCAAACATCATAAATACTTTATAAAAATTCGTAACAGAGCATGTATAACATATTAACGCATCCGGGTGAACTAAAACAGTCTGGGTACCCATCAACTCTCGATTTGGTACCCTTTACTAAATTTAGGGAAGGGGGAGAGTAATGTATACCCTACATCCCCACCCCCCCACTAATTGTTACTCCACAGTAATATCCAAACCGGCGCAGGGCAAAGCTGTTAATAAATAAAAATTTAAAAAATAATGTGTACGTGTTTTACGACTAAAGAACGAGCTGGCGCCCGGAGATATCGCGTCCATAATTTCCCTGCAGGACGTATAAGCAGGTAGGCCTCCAAACACAGCTCGGCGCAATATTTCCGCCTCTAAACTAGTTGCGGACGCATCAGAGAGTAATATTGCGCGCGGGGGGTTGCAACGTCGTCCCGTGAGACACACGGCGCCGAGAAAGATGATGAGGGGGGAGAGGGGGTCGCAGGAACTCTGCAGCATCCGGGAGACCCCCCGGGCTATTAATCAGGATATTACGTGGCACGTGTTTTCCCGTGTCCTCGGAGACCGCACTCCTCCGCTGCGACGCGTTATAAACAAGCGGACAAAGCCCCGGGAGTGTCGTGGAATGGGTCGGGTCAGAGCCCCGTATTCATTAGTGTCTCGCTGAACAGACGAGAGGACTTTCGAGCGTGTGGGTATTTGTGTGACGGCGGGTTGGAGGGGGGTGAGATTTACTCCAGAAAGGAGAAGGTCGCGGGCCTGAAACACGGCTGTTAATGGGGCATAGGATGTTGGGGATTAACGGCGGCGGTACCCGGCCCCCTCCCCCACGCTTTGGCCCCAACCGTCTGGGGAAATGTTCACGGAGCCGACTTCATNGGGGGTGAGATTTACTCCAAAAAGGAGAAGGTCGCGGGCCTGAAACACGGCTGTTAATGGGGCATAGGATGTTGGGGATTAACGGCGGCGGTACCCGGCCCCCTTCCCCCTCGCTTTGGCCCCAACCGTCTGGGGAAATGTTCACGGAGCCGACTTCATCACCCTCTCGGTCCAGCCGCTGCCAAAAGCAGCAGGAAAACGCTATGGACGGGAGCTTGCTCGAACGACCACTGAGTGAGCGCGCATCCTTCATTCTGAACTCGAGAGACGTGCTCGAATTCATCAGACACTGGCTTCGTACCCTATAAAGGGTGTATCGGGACTCTGATGTCGTCGGGCATGTGGCTTCAACTTGGAAACAAGGCCAAGTAGGCCACATTCAAGTAAATTTTTTTCGTGATTTTTTAGTGTATCCTGTCAAGCGGTGAAGCGGATCCCACGTGTAATGAAACCTGCTTTATATACAGGTCGTGTCAGCACCTCTGCGACAAAATTCGTGAGGATGTTCCTTACAAAATGTTGGTTAGAAAATGTATGAAAACGAAATTCAGGAAAACACTTCTAGGGGCAGGAGACCCCTGTGAAGATGGAGTTGAAATAATTAACTTCATTTAATCACACGGAAACCATCAGGTATTAATGGGTGGATGGATATTTTCTGTGTATGCATGACGGTCAATGCAATACCTTCAACAAGCAAATACCATTTCTGGCCTGCGGCACTCCTTACATGGTAAAATCAGGATTGCCACACCTTTGAATAGTGAAAAAAGGACCTTCGTAAATCGTTACGTAAAGTGTGATCACGGGTTATTAATTACAATGGCAAGACGTACAAAAGAGTCCTTTTGGTGATAAATCCCCCGATAAATGGTATGCGAGAAAACAGACGTTAATATTACAAATGCCATGTAATGCTTATGAGGTTGAATGAGTGGTTGTTACCGACCGAAACGTAATGTTGTAACATAGTCACATGTTTCTGTAACACCATTTGTTTTTGTTTTATTTTAAATGCTCTATTAAATGTGTTTATTTGATGATGTTCTTTGTTTAATTTACGATTATGATTATTTGTTTAATTATTCCGTCAATTGGTCGTTTATGTTAATTGTAACTTTATTATTTGTCATTTGTTAAATATCTTATGCTTATTTACAATGTTATTTTGATCAATATGTCACTTCCTTTGTGTGTTCTTTCTTTGTTTCATTTAATTTACATTACGTCAATAATTAAATAATAATACACATTTATTCCACCATTTCAAATACAACAACATAACAGGTGTAAAACATTAATTTTACTATGTTACAGCCATACATGTCAGTAGGTATCAACCATTTCGTCAATCTCATTAGCATTACGTGGCATTTGTAATTGTTTTCGTCTCTTTACTCACATACCATTCGTCGGAGGCTTTCTCGCTGAAAGGACTCGTTTTTACGTCTTGCCATTGAAATTCGTAACCCGTANTCGTCTCTTTACTCACATACCATTCGTCGGAGGCTTTCTCGCTGAAAGGACTCGTTTTTACGTCTTGCCATTGAAATTCGTAACCCGTAATTACACTTTACGTAACGATTAACGAAGACCCTTTTTGCACTATCTAAAAGGGTGGCAAACCCCATTTTACTATGTAGGGAATGCGGTAGGCAAACAATGGTATTTGGGTGTTAAAGTTATTGCATGTTTGACACACATAGAAACGTGGGTCTAATTGAAGTTCTTTATTTCAAGCTATCTTCGCAAGGGTTTCATGCTGCTAGGGGTGGTTTCCTGGCGTGCGTTTTCACACATTTTCTATCTAACATTTTGCAAGGGAAAATACTCACGAAGTTTGTCGCAGACTCATCCTGCATATAGACTCGAGATATCGTGCGTGGCAAGTGGCAACAGCCTCCTCCTCCTCTTCAGCCCTTCGCAAACTGCTTAATGTTCCCCTGGCCGCAGGACCCTCGTCTCCCGTCGGAAAGGTGCAGTGGCCCTTGCCATTTTGGCACAGCGGAGCCCCACAACCGTGGGGGAAGCCAGATGCGGTGCCTCCCTTTTCCCGACGGGCGGGCGATGTTATCGGCATGCGATCGATCAACACGAAACACTTTCAGACCGTGACCACTGCCCAATCACGAACCCCGCGAGGAGAGCTCTCGGCGTTAACCCGGCTCCCACGTAATCGCGAGACAGAAATACGCCCCGGGGGCGGATTCGCAGTCCTCCGCATTTCGCCGAGCAATCGCATCGTTCGGGGAGAAGGTTGTTTAGAACAAAGTGAGGACTTTCGAAATCAACCTTTGAAAGATGTCACTGCCCCTACCTGCGTATATTTTAACGGGCACACTGAGAGGCATGAGGCCAGTGAGGTTGGCAACGACCAAGGGAAAGTAGTCCCATATCTGAACGTTGAAGTAAAAGTGCCAGGTAAATATTAGTGAATACTGATATGATATCTTAAGTTTTCTGTTTTTAATGCATAAAATATTATTANAAAGTGCCAGGTAAATATTAGTGAATACTGATATGATATCTTAAGTTTTCTGTTTTTAATGCATAAAATATTATTGTCATATTTGTAAATAATTTTTTTTTCCTAAATACTTCACAGTTTCACCGACCGACACATGAATTAAGTTATCAGGCCCACGGCAATGTTAATTTTACATATGGCGGAATGATACACAATGTGCATACAAGTATATCTTGAGCAGGGCTTTCAAAAGTGCGCAGTTTACCGTGAACAGCCTATAAATATATTAAAATTACTATTAATAATTAATTTTAGTACCTTTATTTCAGTTAACTTTAATTTCTTCATGCTCGAGATACGTCTGTACAGCAAACTTCCAAGTGTTAAAGTTTTCATGACACTAGAGTTCTTCAATTGGAGGTAGCTAATAACCGGAAATCTTTTAAAATAATATTATGATCTCTGAAAATACACTCTAATCGTGTATGGGACCATACACTGTTAGAACTTGAACTATTACATGAATAATCACACTTATCCACAAAATTTGTAATATTATACAACGATACAATATACACTGGTGGAAAGTGGAAAATAAACTCCCGGACGCAATGGTACCGCATGAATGNATATTATACAACGATACAATATACACTGGTGGAAAGTGGAAAATAAACTCCCGGACGCAATGGTACCGCATGAATGGAGGTGTTATGGAATAATTATACAGGTTGTACACGGTATATTGTTATGATCACAGGCTCGTACACCTATGGACAGAGACTGTAGAGTGCCTTGAACAACAATGTCTATATATTGTGTAGCCTCCTTTAGCAACGATGCAGTCCTGCAGTCGTGCGTAAAGACGATCATAAATGTGTCGGATGTCATCTTGGGGAATAGCGTTCCACGCTAATTCCACCTGTTGTTGCAATTGGTGGAGGTTTGTTGCCTGCATTGCAGACCGCACCCAACGCCGTCCCTACCATGACCCACACATGTTCAGGTGGCGGGGGGGGTGGGGGAGGTCGGGTGATCGTGCTGGCCAGGGGAGTTGACGAACAAATTAGAGAACACGTTGGGTAACACGAGACGTATGTCCACGGGCATTATCTTGCTGGAAGAAGACATCTCCTTGGCGTTTTAGGAACGGTAACCAAATGGGCTGGATGATGTTCTGGATGTAGCGTTCACTGCTCAGAGTTCCCTCAACAAACACCAGAGGCGTACGGTCATTGTAGGCTATTGCCCCCCAGACCAAGATGCCAGGAGTGGGTCCTGTATGTCGCTGCCGTATACACTCTGGTTGTTGCCGTTCTTCTGGTCGACGCCGCACTCGCAAACGAACGTCACTGGCGCCAAGGCAGGATCTGCTCTCATCTCTAACCACAACTCCGCGCCGTTTATCCCTACAGTTGCGTCGTTCGCGACACCATCCAGGGGGCTGCACGGTGATGAGCTGTGAGAGGACGCCTGGTAAGCGGCACCCTTGATCGTAGCCCAGCTTTCAGCTAAAGGTTGGTGATGGTCCTAGCTAACACCCTGGGTGCAACAGTGGCCCTAACATGTGCGGCGGNGTGCTGGCCAGGGATGTTGACGAACAAATTAGAGAACACGTTGGGTAACACGAGACGTATGTCCACGGGCATTATCTTGCTGGAAGAAGACATCTCCTTGGCGTTTTAGGAACGGTAACCAAATGGGCTGGATGATGTTCTGGATGTAGCGTTCACTGCTCAGAGTTCCCTCAACAAACACCAGAGGCGTACGGTCATTGTAGGCTATTGCCCCCCAGACCAAGATGCCAGGAGTGGGTCCTGTATGTCGCTGCCGTATACACTCTGGTTGTTGCCGTTCTTCTGGTCGACGCCGCACTCGCAAACGAACGTCACTGGCGCCAAGGCAGGATCTGCTCTCATCTCTAACCACAACTCCGCGCCGTTTATCCCTACAGTTGCGTCGTTCGCGACACCATCCAGGGGGCTGCACGGTGATGAGCTGTGAGAGGACGCCTGGTAAGCGGCACCCTTGATCGTAGCCCAGCTTTCAGCTAAAGGTTGGTGATGGTCCTAGCTAACACCCTGGGTGCAACAGTGGCCCTAACATGTGCGGCGGTTGCCATGCGATCAGCAATGGCTGCTCGTCTGATGTGGCTGCCCAGGCGGGAATCCATATGCTGCTGCTGTCCGGAACCAGGTTGACGAGCATGTGCACCATCGTTGGACCGCCGGCACCACTAATGATGCACAGCAGACACTTCACGTCCTACGCGTCACGCAATTCTTCGGAAGGACCCTCCAGCGTCCCTCAGGCCGACAATACGACCTCGTTCAAAGTCCGTTAATTGTACGAAGTGTGGTCGTCTATGCCTGCTTACTACACACAGGCCGATGCTTGAAACAACAGACTGCTCTTGTACCGAGTCAACTACAGTTGTATTGGGCTCCTAGTACGCGGTTCCTATTCTGTCCACAGGGCAATACTGTTGATCATTGCATGTACTGCCCTCTATCAGTGCCCCATCATATATACTGTTTCTACATCACCGCTATGGTGGTGTTAATTTTTAATTTTCCACCAGTGTAATTAATTTTTCTGTACATGCAGCATTAATATTTTTTTTCTGACAATTCTAGCAGTGTGTGTGTTACTTACTATAACACATTCACAAATACTTCAAACTTTTCTGAAATCCTGCTAAAGTTCCACTTCCATAATATTCCTCTGCCCCATGCAAAAAAGCTTATCCGCGTCTAAAAAATCACACCAACGGGACAACGCACTGCATTCATGCGTGTTCAGTGAAATAATAGTTTGCGTAAAAACTATTTCTTATTAGCTATTGCCAACATGCAAAAATACCTATTTTCTCACTTTTTAAAATCATATTAACTTTAAATGAAATATTAACATTTATGAATAAAAAAATTAAATGTCAACAAAATAAAAACATCTATAAAACGCTTGTGGTACATAATATAAATAACAAACAACCAAACACGTCAATCACAGTACGTTTTTATTTCAATGGTTTGATTCAAATGTGTGAATAAACTGCGAGTATACTATTATGAACTCTGCGTGTTGCACAATTAGTTGTAGCGCACCACTGAAAGTCACTCTACTACATAATTTTCCACAATTTTTGCATATTACATAATTTCTGTTAAATGAAATAATATTCTGAAAAACAAAGTGGTGAGGGTAGCATACGATGACTTTCAATATACTAATGAAAGGAACAACAGCAATTTTCAATTAACATTTTTTTCCATACAAATCTCTAAAATGAAGGACGTTATTACTTCACGCTTGTCTGTGTGATCAGAATTTAGTGTAAAATATTTTCTTGGATACTTGGTGTGCTGTTCTTCAATATTTAGATTTAAACATTTCGAGATAACATTATTTTAAACTCGAATTTGTCGCAAGTTAAATTTTATCTGCAGGTGAACCAAGTTTCTGATTTAAGAGAAATTGTTGGCATGTAACCCCATATGACAAGAAATACTTAATCTAAAAATAACTTTCTGTAATTTTTACGATTTAAGATTTAAATTTAAATTAAGCCAACAATTTTACGAATATTATTATTTTAAATAATTGCGTATTTTTATCAAGTAAATACTAATATAATGTCACGAAAACAAAACATATCCTCAAAATATAGAAAAAAAATATTTCGTCTCTTGAACAACTAAGATTTATTATAGTCCGAACTCTATATATTCTATTCTGTACAGCTCTTGTTTGCGTGTTTACGCTCACCTAAGTAAACAAATGNGCACCTGTTGTTTGCGTGTTTACGCTCATCTAAGTAAACAAATATTCTGGCAATACGACGTTTTACCAGAAAAGATAAAACCCAACACTGTCGTAGCCCGTGCGGTTTTTTTTCTCACGTAAAGTGTATTCGATAGAAAATTGTATAAAGGTCGCATATCCAGAGCGTGCTTACGTAATTTCCTCAAATGTAGGAGAAAAGTAAAACCCCACAGTCGTAGTTTCATCTGCGAGCTTTCATTCCGTGTAATTAAGTCCCACTGTTACAGATCTAACTTGCTCAGGAAAGAGTGCCCCCACTGCACGTCGGTTCAGCGTAGAAGCGATGGAGCGCTGGGCGCGCCTGTTGTTTTCGCCCGTAACGCTGTGCCTCGAACGTGAAAGAACAATCTTGGGCCCATGTACTCTTAAGGCACAGATAAATTGCAAAAAAAAAAAACTTCTAAGAATTGCAATGTTTTGACTGATGTCCTTTTGCGAATAACACTTACTTAAATTTTCGAGCTGGAAGACAAGATTTAGTTATTTGTTACCGTCACCAAAGCGTATTTTTTTTTCGAAAGCGTTTATTTAAAACCACCAATATTAAGTATGAAAACTCCGGCACACAATATATATTCAGAATACTTGCTGGGACGTGGAGGACACGTTAATCCTAATTATCGCATTATACAATGACAAAGAAACTGCTGCAATCCTCAGAGAAAATTGGGGCCGTGGAGGTGTAGTGTTCAGACTACTGGCATCCCACCAAGTCGAACCGGGTTCGATTCCCGTTGGGGTTGCCCCCGGATTTTTCGCATGTGGGAATCGTGCCGGATGATGCCGCTGGTCAGCCGGTTCCTCGGAAATCTCCTGTTTCCCCCGACCTTGAATTCTGGCGCTGCTCCATACTCACCTCGCTCCGCCCCCATCAGCTCTCAAGATCTCTGCCCAAATCTCTTCACTACGTACTCGGAGGGTTTTGAAGCGGTACTTCTGGGCATTTGACACGCATAAGGCGTGACGTTATTTCCAGCTAGGACCTGTAGGTGACCGTCATCCCCGAGCATGACAGAAATGAAGCCCTAGAATGGAGCTGCGCTGGAATACAAGGGCGGGGGAAACGGGAGTACTCCGAGTTAACCGACCGGCAAGCGGCATCGTCCAGCACGATTCCCACATGCGAAAAATCCGGGAGTGAACCCACCGGGGATCGAGCCCGGATCGCCGCGGTGGGAGGCGAGCGCCCTGGCCACTACGCCACCGCTGCCCCTCGACACGCAAAACACTTCCTGGTAGCTAACGTGGCCGCCTGGCTGGAGGTATAAAGTACGTCTGAGACCTAGAAGCATGAAAGCGCCAAAAGCGACCCAGATATTAACATTACACTTCATCGTAGCCTCTAGGCGCAAATCCCTCTACTGTTGCACCGTCTTCCCGTCGATATCACGCCGCAATGAGACTTTTGTGACCATTTGAGTGCTGCAATTTTCTACACCTTTGTAAATATTTTGCAGCGAGATTTTCATACTTAAATATCAAAGCAATTTTTACCTGTAAAAAAATTTGGCTTTGGATTTAAATGGAGAACCTGAAACTGGTATACACGCATACACTGAGAAAAATGCTAAGTCTAGCCGTAAAGGTGAAACAGTAATTCCATGCCGCAGCATGTTTCTGCCTTAAATCAAAATGAAACAGCTTTAAAACGTATGAAACACAACTTGTCCCTAAAGTAATGGTAGAGGTAACACCATTATACGAGATGGTATTGCCGTAATACCCTTACACCGGATGTCAGCTACGTGATCATGCTGTAGCACCGTGAGTACGGATGAAACGCAGTGCCTACACTAAGTTAACGTGTCTAGTATACGGTTAAGGTACGTGGCTTAACAACGACGTTGTAACAGCAGCTCAGCAAAGCAGTATGTACCATCCGTATTCCTTGTACGCCAGAATGCAACTGGAAATACGTCCCCGCACGTCTTCGTGTGTCGTCGTAATGGCGTCACGTTGGGTGATAACTGGTACATTATACGTCATATCGAACGTTTCTGCAATTACGGGCGGTGCATACTTACCTCTGATCAGCACTAGTTTTGTAACAAGTAGCTGTGAATTATTTATTTAGACAAATCTAATCTTAATTTGCGACTTCTAAATTTACTTAGAATTATCGTTTACTGTTGCTTTTATAGTGCTATCCTGTACTGCTGTGTTTTGTAATAAATGTGTATGTCCTACATGTAATCCGACAGGGCATGTGAAATAAGTATGTGTTTAGCTGCTATCAAAAAATATAAATAGTGTAACAACGCATTGCACTTTGCACCTAAAAGTACGTTTAACGGAAAGCAGTTACATATATTACTAGGAGACGCAGCCAATATAATTGCACTAGGATATAACAGTGATGAGATTATTAAAATATCTAGTAGTATTTTAAAATAACGATTTCCAGAACAAAATACTGGGTTGCTGCAAAACTGTCTGTAACAAACGTGAAATAACGTTAAATGTTGATAAAGGTGTAACGGCATACTGGGTAAAACATACTGAATTCCAGTTAAAACGCACTGCAATTTGTTATTACCAGCCAGACGTATGTAAATCTCTTACGAGCAGTACGTCACATCCAGATGGTTTCTAATTTGCTTGGTAGGGCGTCGCTGTCCTTCGTTTGGTCATGTGCCTCGTATTCTTGGTAGCAGCATGGCTGACGAAGAAACCGTTATTATGTTAGATAAATTGAGGCTGGAAACAAGGTCAGACCACTTTAAAGAAATGTGAGGTAGCCGTATTGGTTTCGATTCATACTTTTGTCTTGATGTGTATGATGTGTGTTCACTAGGTTGTATGTTTTAAAAACGTCATTTTGACGTCACCATGTGACTCGTAAAGAGAGCGACCANCGGTAGGGCGTCGCTGTCCTTCGTTTGGTCATGTGCCCCGTATTCTTGGTAGCAGCATGGCTGACGAAGAAACCGTTATTATGTTAGATAAATTGAGGCTGGAAACAAGGTCAGACCACTTTAAAGAAATGTGAGGTAGCCGTATTGGTTTCGATTCGTACTTTTGTCTTGATGTGTATGGTGTGTGTTCACTAGGTTGTATGTTTTAAAAACGTCATTTTGACGTCACCATGTGACTCGTAAAGAGAGCGACCACANTGTGTGTTCACTAGGTTGTATGTTTTAAAAACGTCATTTTGACGTCACCATGTGACTCGTAAAGAGAGCGACCACAGAGAACCCTTTGTTTTAAAAGAAATTATTGACATATCCAGTGCGCTTGTTTCATTTAATATTCAATAACTGTTTAAGTTACAGTCATCGTTTTATTCTGAGGACGTTTGAAGAGTTATAATAAGCGAATTGTTCTGTCCAACAGTAGTAGTTTTTTTTTCCTTCAGATAAATTACGAACATGTGTCAGTTCTTAATGCAGGAAATTAATTGAATGAATCAAGATATTTAAATTAAGTATTTATTTATCCAAGCAAGTTCAGAGGAGACGGACTATTTTTATGCCATCTGGGTCCAGTGATTTTAACAAATTATATAAGTATCGTGTTTCTATCTTAAATATAATGCCTTACTTGTGTAAACGAACTATAACGCCTTTTCGTCATAATATTTCACAAAAACAAACGCGCCTGTCATATTTATGAAATTTATGAAATGATCTACAGTTTAAAACACTACGTAAACTATTGTGTAATAATGCATTTGTAGGTTGGCACATTCGTTTTCAAACCAAACACAACACAGTAAATGGCGGTGGTGATACATGCTATCGCAATGTGAAACGTCTGTAACTAAATAACAACGCTTTGTCGGGCATATGCTCATAGGATCATTTTTGCTTGTTTTGATCCCAGTAATCACCATCCGAAGTGTCTTACAATAATTTATATACATATTGTATATCGTAGTTCCTAAACCTGCCTAACATGNGTAATCACCATCCGAAGTGTCTTACAATAATTTATATACATATTGTATATCGTAGTTCCTAAACCTGCCTAACATGTGTTGTCAAGATATATTTCTGACTAAAGTAGAATCCTACAAAGTATAGGCCACACGTAGATTATTATTAAATACAAATTGATTGTAATACCTACGAACGCCGTGTAATCCTTCCGCTCTGTCTCTCTCTCTCTCTCTCTCTCTCTCTCTCTCTCTCTCTGCACTAACGAAGTGAAACATGGCGCTTTTCGTCGCGATTATTCCATGAACTATGATTTTCCTGTCCGACCACATATTCCTCATTCCAGTGAGTGTTCTTGTATTTATATCTCCTTTAGAGTATTATACATATTACTGTATGGGTAAGATACCTTGGATGTCTCAACTTTAAAATGATTTAACTCAAGATCGAAAAACAATTGCGTTCATTGTTTTTCCCCTGTACCGTACAAGTGGTGCCTGAAGAATGTTTGACAGTAATATATAAATAATATACATATATATATCTTAAATATTGTAGTCTTAATAATTGCACACTCTTATAAACATAGAGCGAGAATAAATTTAATTTGCTAGATCTATACGAAACTTAAAATATTGTACACTAAAAAACGTTACAGTAGAAATGTATTCTTCTGATACACCGGTTTTTACTTTCTTTGTACCCGTATACGAGGATTGTGAATTTGAATAAGTTTGATACATTATTTTTCATCGAAATTGTTATACTCTACAATTATGCTTCAAAATTCCTGTAATGTAATAATAACTGTGTGCCTTGTGTTTCATCATGCAATTCATTGCTTTGTAGGGTGAAGGACCATTCCTGTAATGTATTATTGATAATGTGTTATGGTTGTATTATACACGTTCACGTATATCCCCATGTTTGTAAAAGAACAACCAACTAATGGTTGAAACTGTGAAATTATCTCTATTTTTAAGTTCGCCAACAAATAATGATAATTTAGAAGTTATACATATGTCCATTGCAATTTTATAATTATGCGAAAGATTACGCGGCTGCCTTTACGTGTACTACAGTCACAATACATTCTTGTTATTATATTACAGTAATGGTGCTTCGTAAAGCAACTTACTGAATCGCACGGTGAAACACCTACCAAGAACGTATCAAACAAACGTAAATGCAGTCAGCAACCTACTTATTTGCATGGTTAAATATCAACCGAGAACGTATAAAACAAACGTTAACGCAGTCGCCAACTTACTTATTTGCATGGCGAAACAGCTGCCAAGAAAGTACCATACAAACATACAGCAGTGCCGATCAGACTGCCCATCAGTATTGCCCACCCTGCTACAAGTAGGATACATAGGTACTACCTGTAGACGCAGTCTAGGCCGGCCATTCGTAACACACTGCTGTGTGACGTCACCAGTTGAGACGTCACTAACGTTTTACATGTCTTGCCGCCTGTTACACCATTATCCATTTTACATTACCGAGCATGGTTATACATACGGTTGGAACCTTTTCCTCGTTTCCCCATTGTTTAAGTAAGAAAAACAATTATTTAAAGAGGTCACGTCGTTCTTTTTTTCTCAGTTTATGCAACGTTTCTTAAATACTATTCTTAAACACGCATTACTCAAGCACGTTGAGAAGTGTTGTGATACGACGTTTTCTGCAGAAGTCCTCAACACCGTTTAATGGCCTGGGCAGGCTGCCAACCTAACGCTTTTAAAGGCACTGCCTACCGGCTGACCGCTACAAAATTTTAATAGGAAATCCCATGTTAAGGAAATGTCGCCCCACTGCGTTAATTTTGAAGATAGGTGTCCCAACAAAATGTATTCTTCGCGAATGTTTTAGGATAAGATCCCTACGAGCGTATATTTTCAATATAGATAGGCAATATGTACTTTTTTTTGTAAAACATAAATTTCAAAAATTTCTTTCAAACATGCTATAAATGTCATGGAATCATCTGCGCTGAAGGGAACGCTTCTAAAAAAAAATTCGTAAAGAATATATATTTTTTGAAACGACTAACTTTAAAATTAACGCATTAAGGCGAAATTTCCTTACCATGGGATATTATATTTAAATTTCGTAGCTGACACCCGTTAGGCAGTGCCCTTAACTCACGGCGAAATTATGTAGCAGAATCGAGATGCTAGGTTTGGAACATTGTGTTTGTAAAGAACTTGACGTTTCATTTGCATTTGCTCTTCTTTAAGCCGTGTCATTAGTTGAATTGTACACAAAGTAATTATTTGTTAATTGCACACTACGTTGGGCAATTTCGTGATCTCTTTGTGCAATAATAATTTAGCATTACTTATTGACAGTATTTTTTATATATTTGCGTTCAGTCGCGTGTTTGTGTGTTTGTATAAAAAAGTTTATTTTTTTTCGTTAACGCGAGTTTCTGAAGAGTGTATTTTTGAATCACCTCCTCATTTTTACCGTAATAAATATTAAAATTGAATACGGTAATTTACCGGATTTCGTAATCAAGGAAATATTCATAAATTATTGCCCGTACGGCAGGCATGCATCACATGAAAAAGCTAACGACATGCAATTAGAAATTTGCACATAATTCCTCGGGCGAAACACGACAGCCGAAATACAGAACGAGGAAAACATATTTTAGAAATACTTGAAGATTTAAATTAATAAACAAGAATTACTTACACATTTTTTCTAGTAAACAATTGAATACGTCTCAAAATATGTTTTATTGTTAAAAAAGTCTACCCAAATAAAATTACTTCCCTGCGGTTGTGATATTTATTTTATATTTTGGTTATCCTGGAACGTAGCTAATTTACATCGTCTACGTTTATTTATTGTATTTATTTGCTTTTATTTATACATTCTTTTGCATAATGAACGTAATGAATTTTCGTAAATTGTAGCGTAAAGCTAAGTACTTCCAAATACCATCTGCACCTATTCAACTCCAACTATAGTTGATGAAAAAATAATAAAAATCACTTGTTTCCTGGCATTGGAATATGCAGCAGTTTTCATTCAGTAAGAGTACTTTATAAAGTGATTATGAATATGCTGTATTTGGACGGTGTTTTTTTCAAGTCTGCAAATGACACGCAAACATGCGTGAAGATTTCTAGTTCTCTTCACAGTTACAAGCTCATCTGTAATCCTACTAATATTATAAATGCAAAAGCCGGTGTGTGTGTATGTTTGTTACCACTCAGCTCCATAACAACTGCACGGGTTTTGATGAAAATTGGTTTTTAGGTAATTTAGGTCCTGGAATAGGACATGGGTTACTTTTTGTCCCGGAACATTTTACGATTTCTGTGGAATAACAACAAAACGTAATTCTGCAACGGCTGGGAACGTGGCCTAAATCTCTTTTTCCTCTGGTGTCAGAGTTTATCAGGCCACCCAAGGACCCCTGAAATGGCTAAACGACTGCTATCAATCGATAACAACCGGGACCGAATATTTAACGTGCCCTCCGAAGCTCGGAAGCGCTCAGATGTTATGCAACTTAACTGTCACCCAAACAATTGTGTGCCGCTGGGAACGTTGCTTCACTTTAGTGATCGATAAGATCCCTCAGTCAAGCTCAAAAAGAAGTACCTTGGTACACTTATTTCTAAAGCTATAACTTGATGAAACTCACGATTTGATTTTCATACATCGACGCTGGAAAGCGGAAATGTGATAACTACGCGATAGTTGCACAGATACACACCAAAAACAATACCTTACTTTTGGCTATCGGGTGAAAAATATTTCCTTCCTTTTGGGTTGCCGTAATCAGTTAAAAACCTAGGCCAACACAGTATAATTTTATAATTCTGTTTTCACATAAATCAGTTGTCTTTTCCATATTTATTTATTAGTGTATCACTGTAAANCAGTTGTCTTTTCCATATTTATTTATTAGTGTATCACTGTAAAACTCGATTGTACTCAGGCGAAGCCAGGCCAGTTCGCTAGTCCTTAATAATGAAAGGCGTACACAATCGTCTTTTCATGTGGGAGAAAAATTTTCTGACCATAAATGAATTGAAAAATCTTTCCGTTACATTGCAGTGAATATGGCAATGTCCCTAATATATCACAGCCTCTTTCAATTATTTTTTTTATTTTTCGCGTTTTCTTAACTACCTCTTGTTTACCGACCATATACGCCGTAATTATACTGTTTCCTGATTGACAGAGCTTCAGAAATAGTATTTAAATTGCGAATTTTTTCGTAATCTGGGCAACAGTTTCAGTTTTTCGTTTGCGAGAACGTTTAATCAGTATTTTTACACTCAGTGTACATTTTTTTGTAGTTTGTGGCTTATGGAATTTTGTTTGTATCTTAGAAATAAAACAGGAGGTATGTCACAAGCATACGGAATAAATTACGCCAGATAAACTTTTGTATTTATAGCTCTTGAAAATTCCTCACTTTGCTAAAAGTACTCAATAAACTTTCCGTGCAATAAACTGAAGGATTCTGTTTGTTATGAGTATAACTAAAAAACTAAGTGCGTAAACATTACTCGGCCAGTTCTTTTTGTAAGAATATTAATGGTGCCTACCCGAAACGGTGACGTTCTCCTTCCAAGTATCTTGAAACTGGAGCACATTTCCGAGTGCTTTAAATTTATACTGATATTCTCCTGCCATATTGGTGTCTTCTAATATCCTGATAACCATATACTGCTATTATCACTCAAAAGACAATACTTTTCTATTGTCTTAATCATGATTCGCCAAAAAAATGATAATGTAGACATAACCACAAAGAAGAATTGACATGACTTGTTTAACATTTACGTCAATATATCTTGCTTGTCTGGCGTTGTTGACTGTGGAGAACAATGCCAAATGTAAGAATATAAGCACACTGGATGAAATAGAAAACGTAATAATAAATATTTTACTTTAAAATCATAAATAAAATGTTACAATATTAATAAATTTGGTCGTTAATTATGTTAAGCTACAACAACAATTTCTTTAAAACGTGCAAGCTTTTCACAAAGAAATATACTCATCTTGCACCGCAAGCGTATACGAGGTTTTTATGTACAAGCAAGGCCAAAAATAAACTAAATAATCCAAAACAGTTTTATTTAAAGTTATCTAATCAACAACGATGCACTGTAAATATAGTTTAGTATTATATACAAATTAATTTGACAAAAGTACGCTTACTGCTTAACTGGTAACATCTAAATAATGTTGATCGTCCCTCAGTGTCCAAGACTTGTAATTACTAACAAATTAAAAAAAACCTGTAGTTCTCGTAAATTAACTAGCGTAACTAGTGTCCTAGCATTGTTTAAGATATAAACATTTCATCTGCTGCGAATACTTCTGAGTGTTGGCATATTTAGCATTATTTTGTTTTATCATCCATACTTTGGTTTCCGTCGATAGTCGGCAGCTATAATCTCTGCTTGCTAGGGTATAGTTACTCCATAGTCAGTGAATCACTTCTGAATGCACTTCTACGGGTCTTCCCTCTGTCCAGTGAATATCCTTCGGTCTACGCAAATGTTGATATTGCTACTGGCCTAATGATCGTAAGTGCACTCCAGTCATTTCAGTCANTATCCTTCGGTCTACGCAAATGTTGATATTGCTACTGGCCTAATGATCGTAAGTGCACTCCAGTCATTTCAGTCATTGTGCCGCCGTGATCTAGTGCGCCAAGGATTGTTTCTCAAATACACGGCTGTTTCATTCAGTTACTGTTGACATGTGACGTCACGCTTTGATTTCACGAGGAGTTAGTTCCTTACACAGTAGATTTCATAAATTAATTGNACTGTTGACATGTGACGTCACGCTTTGATTTCACGAGGAGTTAGTTCCTTACACAGTAGATTTCATAAATTAATTGGAACGGCTTTACTTTTTTTTTTAATTATATATTTATGTGTGAACTATGTGATGTTCTTCAGCCGTAAACACCAAAAAGTTGTGGTAAATTTCATTTTTTGGGATTGGTAGCGCACAACAAATTTCACTTTTCTTGCGAGCCGTACCATGTGAAGAGATTTTTTTTTAAAATTCTGACCTATTTTATTTTATTTTTAGGTTGTACGACAGCTGGAATTTACTTGATACACTATTGCACGAAAGCCCAGCACGAGCGNATTTTATTTTATTTTTAGGTTGTACGACAGCTGGAATTTACTTGATACACTATTGCACGAAAGCCCAGCACGAGCGCTGGCGCCGAAGCTTTGCCTTGCAGTCTACTTACTTTCGTATTCGGCTCCGGCTGACTTCAAACCTCGCGAGCGATTTGCATTTAAATTTAGGAGAGCGATCCCTGGTAATGGTGAAGTAGGACTTGTTTTCTTAACGCAGCACAAGAGTGAAGATAAAAATTCAACGCCTTTTTAGCTCGCGATCAACTTCGCGCGGCAGCTCACTGGGGTGTATTTTTTTAATGACTCACCTTCGAACGCACACGCCGGTTTGCTTGGCTGTAAAGGTAACTGTAGCCATCGAGTTTCGTTAAAAGTGCCATTGCAGCTTCAAGGATCTTCTGAGGGAGGTTCAATTATTTTTAAAAGCACCGTACGGATAGTGTTAAGCGTTTCTTATGCTTCTAAACCATACTCGTATTTTTTTGACCACTCATTAACACGGACTAAACNCGGATAGTGTTAAGCGTTTCTTATGCTTCTAAACCATACTCGTATTTTTTTGACCACTCATTAACACGGACTAAACTAATTCCTGTCTCAATGACACGTAGACACAGTCCCCTGCACAACCAAACTTCAACAGTATGTTAAAAATTGCTGCTTCGCCAGTTAGCAGTTTTATCCTTGCCCAGATAATAAAACACAAACTGTAATTTACTTTTTAAATTTTCTACTTGGCATGTTGCTGAGTCAAAGTTCTCCAGAGTATGTCTAATTAACTGTGACATGGGTTGTTTGTGGTTAAATGGGAACTTTTGAAAGCCCAACTTAAGATTTACTTGTATGGACCGTGTGTATTCTTTTGACATATGTGAAATTAACATTTACATGGGCCTGATCAGTTTTATCATGCATCGGTCAAGTAAAAATGTGTAATTATTAGAAAAGTTAATACTTTACAAATTTGGTTATCCTTAGGTACAGTAATATGCATTAAAAAACGGAAAGCAAAAGAAATAATTACAGTGTTCACAAATGTTTACGTAACGTTCTTAATTCAACGTTAAGTCGTAGAACTACTTTTGCACCGTCGTTACCAACTTTACTGATGGTATAGGCTACCAGTCAGTGTGTCCGTTAAAATATATACATGTAGGTGTAGTGGTATTTTTCAAAGGTTGGTTTCAAAAGTGCTCAATTAACCTTGAACAACAGAACTAAAATTTTAACGCATTTTAAATCCCCTGACCTCAAATAAAATGTCAAGATTCCCATCACTACTGAATTATTGCATAATTTCTTTTATTAAAGCTCTAGCTATACCGCAAGGGGCATGATATATTTACGCTATTTGCTATATGTTTACAAACCAAAAGAGCAAGCTTCAGAAAGCTTGAGAATAGAGGTTTTTAAATACCTTGTATGCTACTTACATTATTTAGCAGTCGTTTAACGAAGCTAAGGAAAATATTTTCAATACTGTAATACTCTAAAACTTAATTATTAAATGCTTTGATTGTGATCGCCATTCCACTGAATTTTAATACGTACTTTTCATGTCCAGTGGATAAAAAACGTATTATTTATTTATTAGAGTTTTGTGAAATGCCCCAAATAGCTTTCGGTCTTAATTAGAGTCTCACTGTTCAACTGTAAAAACAGACATACAAAATACATTATATATTAAATTTAAAAGACTAGTTTCCCATAACATACTCGTGTACTAAAGAGCAAATTACTTAGAGAAAAAATCTATAAGAGACATTATAAATTTGGCAACAACCGAACGGAGACGGAGAAGTTCAGTTTCTTTGACCTACACCTCCACAGCATCACCGATGGACCACTAGTTAGTAGCATTGTGTGAGGTGCAATCCAGTTTGGTCGAGAGAGACGTACTTCGCTTCACGAGAGAATAAGATCAGCGACACGGAATGTGTTTCAGTCGGGAGCGCCTGCTTGAGTAGGCGACTGATATAAGGTTTTCATTTCAATTGAAAGAAACTTAAAAATACAAAACAAGCTTCAAATTAATTTATGAAACTCTACGTAGAATTTTAATAGCCAAAGATTTTGCCAAACAGTGTTAAGCCACACGTTTGTAAATGCTAAGTTATTTCTTCTGATAACTTTTGCACTGCTAATATCAGTATCATATATTTTTTAACTATTTTTAAAAGTATTTCTGAAACTCACTCTTTTGTATAAGATGAATAACATGACCTATATTATATAACTGACTGCACTAAAGGCTCGAATAAAACACATTTCAGATCAACAACGCGAATAGTCCTGTAGAATTCTACACGCGCTGCTAATTTGTTTCGGCTTGCCGGTGCCAAAAAAAAAAGAAGACACCCTGAAGAGAGCGCTGCAACCTGACAGTAGTTCCAAATGTTTAAACCGCGCTTTCACCACGTTATAACTAATCATAATTTGTGTCGGGGAAAAATGGCAAAACTTTATTACTACAACATTCTCTCCTATTTGAAGGCGATGTAATCATCATGTTCGTTAATATTATTTGTTCGATTTAGATTCATAATAATAAACATTTTAGTTCCTACAAATACACTCATTGGCAAAATATATTGAAAGACTTGAAGGTGTCATCACAGGGGCACATAAGTGGGTACTGGCACAGGATATGGCAGTATGTATACAAGAAACATAACAATGTATTGCAGTGGACCAACACTTGTAGTATGCACTTAGAACGGTGTTGGACCACCTTAAGCATGAAGACAAGCGGCTATACAGTCGGGCATGGAGGCATACTGACGTCTTCTGTACTCCTGAGGAAGATCATGCCACAGCCAGCGCAACTGACCATCACAATCCACCGTTCTTCTCACTGACCAAAATTGCCATCCACTCTGGTCCCAAATGTTCTCAATGGGTGAGAGGTCTGGGGATTGTGCAGGACAAGGAAATACGTTGACATCGCGAATGCAAGCCAGTCTGCTGGAAAATTAGGTTCTCAAGCAGCATCAGAAAGTGGATCACACATACTCGCAGAATTTCCTCGACATAACGCCTCGCCATCAGGGTTCCTTCAATCACCACCAGTGGGGTGTGGGAATCATAGGAAATGGCACCCCACACCACGACACATCTCGTTGGGGGGCTGTATCATTCTATAATGAAGCATGGATCCTTGAGCTGGCCAGGACGTCTCCAGGCTCGAATTCGACGGTCGTCTGCATCTAGACAGAACCTGTGAATCGTCGCTGAACACCACTCGTCGCCAATCTGCCAGCTACCGTGCTTGCCAGTTCCCGGCGGAAGGTCACACGTGCTCGGAGATGCTCCGGTCGTACCCGGTAGACGACGTAAGATATGCCGTGACGACAGATCCCACTCTGCTAGCAGCCTGGACATGGTGCTAGTGGATACAGGCACATCCCCAGTTGCCGCGGCATGTCCATGGATGTTGCGGAGCGACGTCCATGGAGCCATTACAGCTTGTCACAGGATGAAACGATCATCCCTTCTGGGGCTCTGCCAGGGTTGACCCGAGCCTTCTCGATGGGTGTGTGTGCCCTCCTTATCCCACTGCGATCCAACATCGACTCACAGTGCAGGCATAGCTGTTTAAGTGGTGAGAAATGCACCGAAACGCCTAACCTGCCTCTAGGGGACCGAAGAGATACAGCCTCTCCGAAAGTCAACCAGCACGGCAANGTTTAAGTGGTGAGAAATGCACCGAAACGCCTAACCTGCCTCTAGGGGACCGAAGAGATACAGCCTCTCCGAAAGTCAACCAGCACGGCAAAGGCTTGACGAATATGCCGTTGGGGCATGCTGCGTGCACTGAACTCAGCTCTGTGGCTCACACATCTACTAAGGCCGTATACATTGTCTTGCAGCTGTGAATGACGGAGGGACATTTATATCACATGCATGGGACATACGCGCAAGCAAGCCGCCTTAAACGCAAATGGCACACATGTCGGGTTATGACAATTCCTTGTGGCAACCTTCGTTGTACTCCCGCTATTCATTCATGGTGATCAATACTTTCGTGCAAATGAGTGTATGTCTGTACCGAATGTTCATACAAAACATTTTAATGGCTTGCATGTAACTTGACGTAATACATTCAAAATATGGATAAGTGATTTTAAGCCACCTTCTGGTCGCAGGGTTGGAACGCGAATAATATAGGGCCTGGAAACCTGCAAACCAATCAAGCGATTTCAACCCTATTCCCAGCAGGCGCCCAAAAGGAAGCATGTGAACCAAATTCCATCACCCTTGTAGGCCTTTTTAAAAGACACAAATGCCGAGCCCGAATAGTAATTTCATATTTTACAAAAATAGAAAACAACTTAATTTTGAAAATTTCAATATATTTCAGTTACCCTGTTTGTTGTTGTTTTACATGTGGCAATGGTCACTAAATAGTGATACACTTAACTTGCAAGGCCAAATTATTAAACATCGATTTCGGGGTGATAACTAAATAAAAACTTACTTATTTAACAATCCTGTTCTATAATGAACAAGTATATTTGTATCACAATGTTTTTTTCTATACCGCTAATCTAAGATAGTGAAAATAAAAAACTTACTATTAAAAACAAGTAAGTATTAAGGCGTTGTGCACCACTTAAAATAAAAGTAAAGATATGCTAAAAACAATCACTAATTTTCATTTTCTAAAAGAATTTACGAGTAAAAGATTTTTTAAATAAAAATGTATAATTAATAACAATTTAATATACTTTTTTCATGATTTTACTGTCTTTTTTCGTAAGCCACAAGTAAAAATAGATAGCACGATAAAAATATAGTAAAAATTTTTTGTTACGTGAACACATTTACTTTAACTATGAACTTACTGCAGACATGTCTCGCCTAACTGTATTTATATCAATAACTAACTTACCCGGCCACGCGTTGCTGTGGCATAAAATATTTTGGTTCTATTCACTTCTGCGAAATTAATTGAAAGAAGTATATATATATAAGTATATGTATATATGTAAAAAAAAAACATTGAGAACAACAAACTGAAATGTTCAAACAGACAGCTGTCAACAAAGGCGCTTCCTGACGCGAAGCATGATAAGAATGAGATTTTTGCATATTTTAGTACCTTTACAGGTAATACACATAAAAAAAAAGTTACAAAAACACTCGTGGGAACGAAAGCACGGTTTATAAAAAAACAGAATGAAAATTGGTTGATTTTTTCGGGAGTTATAAGCGTCCGAACAAACCGACACAACATTCATAAATAGATCTAAAGAGTGACGCTGACAAAAATCTGTAGAAATGAAGACATCATCTTTGCAAGTGATGACAAAATATTTCTTGCTTGAAATTCGCTCCTGAAATGCAGCCTTCGACGGTTCCATGCTGTTTCGTGTGTCACTTTCCTGCTGATGGGCAGCGCAGTTTTACGGCTGGAGGTCGTTATTCGGTCTCGTGGCTGCCTTGTGCTCCTCGCCATTTACCCCGCCCCCTCTAAACCCGTCACCATCCTGGCGTTCTCCCGCCAGATGACTGCCGCCTCTCCTTCTTTCCCTTCCTTTTATTCTTCTCCTTCTTCATTACCGACTCGCCAGTTTTTACTCCTTGCGTCGTCTCGCCGCCTGAGCCTTGTTTACGCGCGTTATTTT
>NQII01001570.1:48162-64229 GCA_002778355.1 Clitarchus hookeri
GCCGAGTCCTCGCATAGTGCCCGCCACCCGTGTGACAGTACTGCAGGCGCGTAACAATACATCTTCAAGCGCCTTTTTACTTTTTCAGCGAACATCGACACAATTTCCAACCAACAACACCCCGTCAGTAGAAGACAGGGGTTTTTTTTTTTTTTACGAAACCTGCATGTACAGTACTATGATACTAATATATAAATCATTCAATTGTCAGTTACATAAGTTCAGATTAATTAACAACTAAACAATAAAAGTGTTCAGAAATAAATTAAAATATATAATTTGCATAGTAACTGAAAATTTGAGGTGCAAAACTATAGCATAATAATAACAATTAGTGGTTAGGTGGTTGGCTTCTTCAACTTGCTAGCAAGAAAACTGTCCTCATATTAATACTGGGTGATCAAGCACGGAGAGGTCTGAACTTCGGAATGAAACATAAAGTTGGTGGAAGATTCGGAACTTAAAAACTAATTGTGAGGGAGTTTAAGAAGTGAATTTGAATGCACCCGACTTCGAAATATTTAAATGTGAACCATCATGTAAAGGACTTAACCCAGAACTAAACAAATCTAAAAGCCACGGATGCGTAGCGAAACTCGATCTCCTTTGGCACCGACCACTAAACCCAAGTCCGTACCGTTATATGCCTGCCAAAGTCGTCGAACTAGGGGACCTCTGAACTCAAGAGCATCCCGGATAACACGAAGAGCAACTACAAGACATCTTCAGCCACCGCATTCGATTTTAGCCTGGCAAGGACGAGCGTCCTCGTTTTACAAATCTCTGATCATCGAAGTGGTGTTTGATCTCANTTTACAAATCTCTGATCATCGAAGTGGTGTTTGATCTCATTGACCACCCGGAACGAACTCCCCTTACCTGAAAGCAAAGCTGGAGTATCACAGCACACGCAAGCGACCTTGGCCGCAGCGAAATACGCCAGTTCTTCACACTTGGCTAGGCCTACTCCGAGAGGTCTCACTTTTCAAACGCTGGAGACCTAACCCTACCAACTTGAAAACTGTCTATAGGCTGTTCACGGTAAAGTGAGCACTTTTGAGGCCCTAGTTACTTTGTATTTCAACCACTTTTTTAAACCTTAAACGAACTTTTTAAAATAAGTATGCCATGTAGGTAATAAACACAGTGGGTAAATTCCACCGAACACGGAATTTAACGTCCAAGGCTAAAATAAAACATATTTATTGAATATTATTCCGAATGAAAGAGCTTTCAAAAGTGCTCACTTTAACGTGAATAGCCTATAGATAACAGTTTAATATTCTGCCGTTAAGGGTTATCGCTATGGTCTGTTCGCGGTTTCTTTAAACTTTTTAAGTCAAAACTTTGAAAAATCACCCCATGTATGACGTGCTTCTTTGTTTCCTAAAAACCCCATTTAGCACAAGCGTTTTATACTTGTGCTAAGATAAAAGTATCTTATTTTCCGTTATATTGAAGTTTTACTAATATTCTATCTATAAATTATAATATTTAATTTATAATTATTATGAATAAAAACAGTGAGAGAACAGGAGTGTTGGTAACACATAGTGAGAAATACTTCTCATACTAAATATTTTTAATCTGAGTGCGCACGAATGCGGCGCATTGTCCCATTCGTAAATTTTTATAGACTTGGTTAAGCTTTGTTTGTATGAGGCGGAGAAGTAGCACGGAAGTATAACTCTAGCATTGATTCAGAAAAATTGGAAGTAACCGTAAATTGACTATTTAAAAAAAAATTAACCTTTCAAGGGCAAGACTGACTATACGGAATTATTGCGACGGGCCCTCCAAAGGAGCTGCGCTATGCATTCCCGGTTAACTTAGGCTGTATCCAAATTCCCTTCAAGTGTATACATGTCCATACTTCGCCTTTCCTGTGACGTCACTAAGTATATACTAGCGCCATTACAATTCCTAGTAAAGTTAACACAGCGTCTGTACTTGCCAAATACACGATGTTGCTGGGTGAGTTTGCGTACTTGCAGCGGTGGTCGCCATGTTTGTTTTCAAAGGTCACGTACATAACATACGAAGGAAACCTTTTTGTGGTTCTGCTTACCCGCCGTCTTATTGCTTTACGAAGCGACCAATTTGCAACACTATTTCTGCGTTTATAATATCTAACCTCTTACACATGACAAATACATTAGTATTATTTTTTTGCAACACCAAACAACACCATATATATATAAACGCAACCAAAGACAACCAACATAGAACACAAAATGTGTATTTACAGCAAAAAAAAACCGTAGAGTTGTTAGCTCAGAATGACAAAACACGTGTTTACTTTCTAGTAATTCGTGTTATTTACGCCAGCTTGTGTGACGAGTCAAGTTTAGCCAGAAAAAAACCGTCTCAATAGTCAGAGTGAGTACACACAACAAGTGCGAATATGTATACACTTAACAAGTATATACTGACAATTGAGAAACAGCATAAATTCCTCGAAAATTAGATCTGTAACAGTAGGATATTATTACACCCGATTACATATGCCACTTTGTACTTTTTTCCTGTGCCTTAAGGAAACTACGCAGGAAAGCCATAAAATACTGTTTTTTTACTGTTTTCGTTATTATTTTCTTTTAAAATTTGGTATGATACAAGTAAAACCGGGTGGCTGGAAATAATAGTTTTATATCTTCTATGGAAAACCGTATTCCCATATCATTTATTTAGTGAGACAACGCAAACACTGTTTTCGCAGAAAATATTTTATTACTGAGTCTCACTAATCGTGATACTGCTATTGGAAACCGTCACAATTTTATACTTGTGATGTGCTCCTAAACTCTGAACCTCGCAGTTCCATTTGGAGAGAGCAAAAATTTCAAAATTATTTTGCAACTGACAGAAAACCACATATTCTAAAATGCCCAAAAATTAATAGTATGTTCAAATTATAAGGCTTTGTATATTTTTAAAATGTGTGTGGTGTTTTACATAAAAAGCGTTATCATGCAATATTTATTTTATACGTCACAAACATTTTTTTTGTTCTTATGTCTTTTGAGTTATATACGAGCCCAACTTGAACAAATATACATATTGGACTAAAGACTGGATCATGATAAATGAGGAACGATGTCGCTTTTATTATCAATTCAGATGAAAGGTTGTTACAATCTGCTTTGTTTCTCGTGAATAAAAAATGTTAAATGGGCTATAAACCATTATAAAATTCCCAAAATATAAGAAAATATTCTCATGGTTCACGGTTGTTTAGAACACTGCGTTGTTACAGGTTGCTGGTCTGCATAGTTTCCCTGGAAACGTCTTTCTCGAGCGAGCGAAACAGGGTGCCAAGGGCAGCGTGGTAACGTGAAAAGTGCGTGGAGGTTTACAAAGGCGATAAGCGCGTGTGCCAGATGAGCCTATCGGGACTTGTGCACTCCTGACCTTCAAAGGGTTGGATTTCTGAGGTTATCTTTGAAAGAATGTTCTCGTCATCGCCCTTGCATTTCCCAGTGAGACTCGTGGTGCGGGGAACCTTCTAGATCGGGCCAGCGAGACTACTCAAGCCACGATCCTTCTCCGAGCCGACCGTCTAGCTTTTAAAGTTTGGAGGATTAGTCGACCTTAAGCGCCAGGTGTGCGAAGACAGCGAAGCGACTAGTGGCGGCTATGGTGACCAGCGAGAATGAAGTCTGTGGACTAAGAATCGGCACAGTGGAGTGTAAGACTGGTGGGCGGGGCTATCGAACTGGATGGGTGAGTGACGAACACTTCTAATGGTGGCAATAGACAGACTGAATATGCGTAAATAATGAGTGTGAATTAATTGAATATAATCGATATATAGAGACACCGAGAAGGAATTATATTAAAATTGAGGTTGACCTTAAATGTTGCGCTCACTGAGAATAACAAGAGTAATAGTGCAGATAGGTAATGTGAAGTTGTAAATAATAGCTGTATGAATAGATAAAAATCGAATGTAGTAGTTTAATTTAATTGTGACCTCCACCCCTCACGAACTCCGATACGCTCCTTGCGTCTTGTGACTATATGGATGATTGCTTTGACGTTCAGTTCATGGTAACACTGTACCGGGAAGTTTAAATTGTATAACACAGGTTCAGAAAACAAACCAGTTAAAAAAAATACAAACTCTTAAGAATGCCATTCTTTAAACATTATTATGGAATACAATTATTTTCAAAATACTGCAAATTATAAATCATACAAGGATTCCCTAACGTATGATTTTATCTTTATTTGCAAAAAAAAAAAATCTCTTGCATACTGCATTTTTGTAACCTTTTCTTTGACTCGTCTCCACAAAACTTACTTACACATTTTCAAAATGTACAGGAAAATTTATTGATTAATAGAATTATAATATTTTCTAGTTCTATGCACCCAGGCAATTTATAATGTTAATCTAATTGGTCAGAATTTGTGTTTTAGTATTAAGGATCTACGCATCATAATTTTCTGACTGTAGAGCTGAAAGTTTACCTGTGAAAAATTTCCCCACTTTGCAGACCAGAATCGATAACTCGATTTCCCAAATGAAAGTCGCACGCTACTTCATGACCAAATTGTCTCGATTTTGTTGATTTTCTTAAGTCTAAGAGCTCCCAATAATACGCTGTTTTTCTAATAATTACAATTACGTTATTTATAAGTTCTCATGCTCGTATTGCTTAATAGCCATAGGAAGACATAAATAGATGGTTTCCTATGTTTTAACCATTTCACATACTACGACCATAGGGTAAGGAAATTGTAGATAAAATTAATTCTCTATTCAGCTAAGCGCTAATCGCACTTCTTTATTACCTCAAGTTTCGCGCCATACAAATATCTCAACATAAAGTTCCTAAATAATCATTTAACATTCATTTAAAATATATACTATATATATGTTAAGTAACTGCCTGTATTTCTACGAGCATTCGAATTTTGCCTTCGAAAGAAGCTTGTAAATTTGTAATGGAAATAAAATTATTAGAAAATTATTTATAAATAAAGCAAGTGAACAGAACGTAAAACGATAATGAGAGTACATTGAGCATGCTTTTATTTATATCATATATCGTGTTTCACTTTTCTCCAAAGAAAAAGTGATGCAATGTTTCTCTTCATCAGAACATCGTTATTACCGAGAAGAAAGTTACCTCACAGTCGTATTTTTAAAACACGGGAAGAAGTTTTTTATTTATCTCTCTTGTTTAAGTTGGCGCATCCGAGCTCGCAGGGACTAGAATTTGTAGCTCTTAATATTTATTTTATGTTTTTGTACTTTTATAGCAATGCATATACGTTTCTTATACAAAACTCCATACATATATCTGCAGCGACATATAGCAACAAAAAAAAAAAAATCTGCGTGTTGCTGTCAAGGAGAAAAGTGTCAAATGAAGTGCTTAAAATTTTGCCTTTAACACTAGAATCCCCAGCTTACGCGTTGTATCTTATACTTGAGAATATTTGGTTCGCAATAATACAGTTTTGAACTTACCTGTGTCAAGTTTGTATATTCCTTTAAATTAATAATTCGTGTATATAAGTGTTTTTGTACCAGTGCTCGTACTTAATGTCACACGTTCAAACTCAGAGATCATAAATTAATTCTCAAATAGCATGATCGAATAAAAATGTACTCGCCAATGTAATCGAATAAAAATTATCAATTTACGTTTTGTTGTCTCGACCACTACTATATATTAGTATTTTATGTCTCTCATAGAATAAATTATTTTTAGACATGTCAGGCAGTATGCACGTTAGATGCACCTGATGTACACTCATTTGCATTTGAATTAGAGTCGCCCCGTCTAATGGAAAAGTGCCAACCACGCACTGGATGCGATGTCGTCAGACCACATACAGACCGTAAGTAACGGTCGAGCCCGGAATATGGGGAAGAAACAGGAACTCAGCTCAGCATTCGTTTGTGGCCAGATCTGTTTGGAGCCAGACGTATGAGGGCACTCTGTCTGCGAAGACGTGCACACAACGACGTTTACACAGTTCACCATGTCAGAAGTGTACTGTGAGTTCACGCATTCGGGTAAAAACCACTGGCACCAGGGACAACTGCCGTGGAGTACGATGTATCGACGACAGAGGTCACCGTCGGTTAGCTCGGTTGGTATAGTATAATCACAGAATCTTCACACTTTTTGAACCAAATCTCTGAGAAACCATCCCATGTATGACGTGTTCGGTTGCTTCCTAAATACGTCATTTTGACCTCAGATTCGTGTGGTGCAGTCCGTATCGGCGAATTACCTGATACCCGGAATTTGGTCTATAAATTATAATGTTAAGTCACTAGCAATTAATACGAACAAAAACAGAGAGATAAAAGTGCATTGGTAATGCCCGGTAAGAAATAGTTTTCATGCAAAATATTATTAAACTGAGTCGAGCAACCATACGGTGTGTTGTCCCTTTGGTGTAATTTTCTAGACTTAGTTAACCTTTGTTTGCATGAGGCGGAGGAATAGCCTGAAAGTATAACGTTAGCAGGACCTCAGAATAGCTGGAAGAAACTAGGAATGCACTGTAGCAGCGGATAGACAGGTTACAGTGCAGTAAACCACTAGCTAATTCAGTGCTGGACCACAACGACCTGTGAAACATCCAGAGCCATCTCCTCGCTATGGGGTACAGAAGACACCGCACCACTAGGTTACCTCTGCTCTTCGCATGGCACAGAGCTCAATGATTAACGTGGGCGCGAGAACAACGCCATTTTACCCTCGACGCAGTGAATAGTGTCGCCTGGATGGATGAGTCGAGTTACACGTCAGTATAGGCTGTTGACTGTAAACTGAGAACATTCGAAATGCCTGTTCAAGATATAGGCTACTTGTATGCACAGTATGTAGTCATCCATTAGGTGTAAAATTAGCATTGTCATGGGCCTGATCACTTTATTCATGTGTCGCTCAAGTGAAACACTGAAATTGTTATGAAAGTTAATATTTTACAGATTTTACAGTTTTTCCACTTTCATGCATTAAATAACCAGAAAAAAAATCAAATCAATTCAGTGTGATCTTTGAATGAATAGTGCAAAGGGGGAGAATGACTATATGGAGATTTTTGGACATTCGCCATTGCGATGCAGATATCTGTCATGGAAAAAAAAAAAAACTGAGTAGGAAAAAAATATTTAAAAAGATTTATTTGAACTAGATTTCTTCATGGAATTTATTGACTTTGTACATATATGTTCTTGACTACAGCATATCTGGTTTTCATTATGTCGTGTCTGGTAAAACTGCTGTGTTTTAGTGCGTTTCTTTGTTGTGTTGTCCCATTTGTTCCTAGATATACTGTAGGTTGTCCTATTTTTCAAGCAAGTTTTTAGCATGTGATGTTTCGTTTGTGTTATCTGTTAAATTTTTTTTTGTAACTAGTTGCTGTCCTATTTTTTAACTCTATTACTTCTTGGAATTTTCCAGTTTTGTATATATATATTTTTTTCTCGTCCATACGTTACTTGTGTGTTTTTAAGTATTTTTCGTGCTCAGTCTTGTTTTTCCATGACAGCTGCATTGCAATAGCGAATGTCCAAAAATTTCCATCTGGTTAAATTATTTCAGCATTGAAACATTTTTACCGAATACTTTTAATACGTCGTGACATGGAACTAACACACTTGCTATCCCTCTTTACCAACTTTACTGGCTGCGTGCAAGTCAATATGCCTGTTAAATTATATGCACGTAAGGGTAGTAACATTTTTCAAAAGATTTCAGAACTGCTTAATTAGCCATAAATAGCCTTTATTCGCCAATGGCAGGGTACTAGTGCGTCGCAAAGCACACGATGCGATGGATCCTTCGTGTAGGCCGGGTACGGTTCAGGCTGGTGGTGGTATCCGGGTATGGGGACTGTTTACATGGACGGAATGAGTTCACAACTACACGTGCCATCATCCNAGGCTGGTGGTGGTATCCGGGTATGGGGACTGTTTACATGGACGGAATGAGTCCACAACTACACGTGCCATCATCCCTCACCAGCGAACTATAGAGGGACCTGCTGGAAGATTATGTGTGCCCAATTCTGTGCCTACAGCACACTGCAGGAGACGTGTACCTATATCAATGCAAGGAGCAGGTCACAGCTCCCGAATATTGACCGAGTGGTTGGATCAACACTCCACGAACTTGAAGTTTCTTGCCTGGCCCTCGAGGTCACCCGACCTCAATCCTATCGAACGCATCCTGGGATGCTGTAGAGAGGGATGTGCGCGCCGAGAATCATGCTTCGACCGATATCCGTGGATTGTGTGAGTCTGTGTTGCAGTTATGGATTAGTATGGCTCCCAACCACTCACAGCGCCTTGTGGAGTTCATACTAGGCCACATCACCTCCGTCATCAGAGCGAAAGTCTGTGTTACTCGCTACTAGGAAGGTGTTTCTAATTTAGCTACTCGTAAGTGTACTTTCGCAATACAATTCGCATAAACTAAAAGTTCACAAAACTATTTGTGTTTTTAAATATGTAGCTTTTTATATTATTACTTTGGGAAACATATTAACAGCTATCAAGAACTACGTATTTAATTACCTAGTTACCTCAATTTTTATGGAATTAAAATATTTAATAGTAATTCCATAAAATAGTATATTTCACCGACATACTTTTTTNTTACCTCAATTTTTATGGAATTAAAATATTTAATAGTAATTCCATAAAATAGTATATTTCACCGACATACTTTTTCAAGATTTAGTCACATTTTAAATTAAATATTTGTATGTTTTGAATAAAAAAGTTAACTGGTGTTAAATTGTAAAATGTAAATTAATACAACGAGTTGATCAGTAATGCTGAAAGGTACACCATTTGTTAATTGATCGGTTTTCACAAAGTCGTATTTGCAGATGCCTTAGTTATTCAGGCCACAAATTGCGTTTAGTTTGGTGGTCTTTATTTGTCTTCTTAATGTGCAAACACATCTTCTGATACTAGAAAGGACGAATAAATTTAAAAAAGTTATCAGTTTTATGTTTAAAAGTTTTAAATACAAGCATATTTTTTTTAAATTTTGCACAATGAAATATATTCACTTTAAAACTTTCCTGTAGAAGTTAAATTGCATCGATATTTTGTTAGTTTTTAGAAGATGGTTTAATGTTTGACAAAATAAAGCAAAATTTTGATATTGCGAATAGGTTACAATGAAGTAACTGAAGGCAACGAATAATACATAAATCCTGAGCAAATTTTTTTTCTGAAAAGTAAATCTATTTCAATAAATTAATGACTTATCATTATTACAATCAAATATTGTGCAATTATTGTCACACAGTATTTGTTGTAAGTGTTAGTTCTAAATATTTTCAATCAGAGAAAGTGAGCAAATACTGTAATAAAGAAAACAATTTTGAACCCTAATTTCTTTTCGTGATAGAACATTTGAAAAAAAAATTCTATAATATATATTTCTTATCATATTAGTACCATGCCAATCAACGTGACACGATAAAAAGAGAGAATACCTTTGTTACTATGTCGTTTCCCTGTAATGGAGCTTCTTTTGTGCGAGAGATATATAAAATATTAACAGATAAATCAGAAAACTTTATAGAAATAAGAATACGAATCGATTTAATTATTTTCTTTATTTTATTATACAGTTTGCATGAACCTTGCTGGATAACGTTTTTGATTTGGGATGACATACAGCTGTGGTTGATCGCTACATACGTTCAGATTTATTTGATTATTTTTTGCATAGAAAAAAGTAAATATTGGGTGACACTTCTGGAGAATAGGGTTAATTTTCACCTCACTGGAGTCAGTTTAGCAATTGCTTACAATAATATGCATTTGTGTAAATACGCATAATTAAAAATTACTTTTGTGTCTTAAGTGTATGTGCATTCTAAAATATACGTGGGAAATAATTTTACGTGATATCTTGAATGCTGATTTATTGAAGTTTTGCTGGTAAACAATTGAACACGAATGTATCATTCTCAGAATAAGCATACGTTTTCCAGTGTGCAATCGTTAAAATATACTTAAAAGACGCGCATGTACTTAATGTAAGTCATATTATTTTGACACGTTTTAATAAAGTGGTAGAAATATTCACGTCGCCAGCACCTAATGCATAGGCTAGCGATAATGTCAAAATCACATCAATATCTCACTAACGCCACTTCGTGCAAAATGAGAACGTCAAAGAAAAGGGGAAAACATGAAAAAGTATATGCAGAAAAATTTGAAAATACCCGTNCATGAACCTTGCTGGATAACGTTTTTGATTTGGGATGACATACAGCTGTGGTTGATCGCTACATACGTTCAGATTTATTTGATTATTTTTTGCATAGAAAAAAGTAAATATTGGGTGACACTTCTGGAGAATAGGGTTAATTTTCACCTCACTGGAGTCAGTTTAGCAATTGCTTACAATAATATGCATTTGTGTAAATACGCATAATTAAAAATTACTTTTGTGTCTTAAGTGTATGTGCATTCTAAAATATACGTGGGAAATAATTTTACGTGATATCTTGAATGCTGATTTATTGAAGTTTTGCTGGTAAACAATTGAACACGAATGTATCATTCTCAGAATAAGCATACGTTTTCCAGTGTGCAATCGTTAAAATATACTTAAAAGACGCGCATGTACTTAATGTAAGTCATATTATTTTGACACGTTTTAATAAAGTGGTAGAAATATTCACGTCGCCAGCACCTAATGCATAGGCTAGCGATAATGTCAAAATCACATCAATATCTCACTAACGCCACTTCGTGCAAAATGAGAACGTCAAAGAAAAGGGGAAAACATGAAAAAGTATATGCAGAAAAATTTGAAAATACCCGTAGTATATAACCAGTAGTTATATGCGATTCACGGTAAATGAGCACTTTTGTGACCCTAGAAACTTTTTTCTTTCAGTCATTTCTTATCCTTTAACAATATTTGTTCGTAAATATTGTCATCTAAGTAATAAACACAGTGTACATATTCCACCGCACTTGAAAGTTTACGTTTAAAGCAAAAATTATATATATTTATTGTCCAAATGAGACAGCTTTTAAAAATTGCACAAATTGCTGTGAATAGTCTATAAGTGTGTTAAATTACAAAATGAAAGGTTACGCAAATTTACACTGCTAGCAAAGATTCAGAGATTTTTCTTTGTAAATTGCGTCCTTTTGTTCTATGTTCATTGTTCACGATCAATGTTCTACAATTTTGTTAACAACTACAAAAATTCCACATTTTCTTAGGAATAAGTTTGCCTTGATCTAAGATATTGGTACCATTGTTTTTATTGGGCTTATTAGCATATTTCATGCTTGAGTAAATCTCAAAAAATTTACAAATAATCTGCAATTTTTCGCCTTTACTTACGAGGAAGTAAACAGTTATCCAATTCTACTTACTTACCACTTAGTTAGCACAAAATTGTATGAAAAATGTGAGAAATTCGCAAAATATTCACTTGTCTTGTAGTATGAAAAAAATATTCGCGCACCAAATGCATATAGGGTTATTTGTTTCACCGAAATAAGTATGCAAACTTGCATTCACAGGCATATTATGGAATCTTGGCTGAAGACTAGTATATGTTAAAAAATTTTAGTTAATTACAAATTAAAATGTACTTGCAAATTACTAACTTTTGTCTTTCCGACACTTGTCCATAACTCCAGCAAAGAATTAAATATCACATTAGTATACATATTTTAAGTTTTCTTTTAATTTATGTCTTAATATATGTGTTTTCTTGCATGTTTTAATATTATTCTCATTAAATTTATAAAGTTGGATTTTGGTTGTAAAATAACGTTAGCACATTACTTTCATATTTGCTAATAACCAACCGTTGTCTTTCCGACATTTGTCCAACACACTACCAAAGAATAAAAATTTCAATAATTTATATGTTAACAGTTTTCTTTTTATTAGTAGGTTAAAATATGTATTTAATTTCATGTTTAAGCATTATTCTCATAAAATTTTTATAAATTGTATTTCGAATGGAAAATAATGCTGGGCCAATGTTAATTTTATGTTAGTATTCCTACACAATCTATTTACATCCTTGCCAACCAAAAACCAACTGTTGGTCACAGGTATATTTTCCATCAGAACATATTTCTAACCTTGCCAACAAATTTTCAACCGTTGGCCCAACTTATGTTGCTGGTGGGATTATTAATGAACACCAGGTTTATAGCAAAACATTGAGAGTAATGAACGATGGTTTAACAGTTTACTGGCAAACACAGTCAAGATACATTACAACAGTTAATTTCCCCTTTATTTTCCGGAAGTCATGTCATTGTAAGAAGCTGGGGACCAACCATGTTGAGACGTGCCACTGTTTATTAGATTCTGTTTATGAGATTCGCCCGTACAGCGTTGCAATATTATCTCAGTGGCTTACATTAGTAAAATCCTATACAACAAAACTGAGGGAATTTACAAAAAATATTTTTCACTGATATTGATATGCTTTAGATTGCCTACGCTTTGTAAATGACTGAGAGCTCCGTAAATAAAAGTGTAAATTTTGCACTCAGACAATAACATAAATTTTGGTAACAATTTGCAACCAGTAAATTAAAAACTCTATATCATATTATCTGAATAACTGAGATTACCGAGATCGAATGTAATTATTTTGGAAAGAGGTGATGAATTATGCCTATCGTTGGAGGCTGAAGACGATTATTATATCTTATGATGTGATATATAGGGCAATGCAAAGTGTTACAACATTTATTTTAAATCTGCAAAGGGAGTTTCAAACACATAAGTAACAGCTTAATTATTTTATGCTATTTCTACATCTGTCTGTATGCGTTCATGATGATAGTATACATAGAAATTCTAAAGCTCTAAATGCGTTATTTTTAGTTTTTTTAGGACATATACATGTACGTGCAACGGATTTGTAGACACTGTTGCTTCAGATATTCTGAACTTTGTGTAAACGATGGATTGACGGGATGAATATGTCACAGGAATATTTTACAACAAGATTACAACAAGACTGTTATCCTCTGTGATATTTTCAGTGGGTTAAACAGGCACAGATAGCTACATAAAGTTCCTTTGTAACAGCTATGTGAATTTGCTGGAGTAGATATTAAACATGCTGGGCTTGTAAAAATAAAACTGGATTTGCTTACGTGAGAGTATATCATTCACAAAGTAAATTATTAGATCGAAACGGCGACTGGTACACAAAAAACAGTATGGTTGTGTAATTCTTAGAGGCGTGCCATTGGATTCATGTAAAGAGACTTAAATGAACATTTCATTTATGATTCATTAGTCCATCGATGATCACTCTCCTAGCCTCTTTCCGCCAAAATAAAAACGTTACATATATATTCCAACAAGAACAAACACAAGGTAGAAAACTCAAGCTTTCGGCGAGTTCAAAAAGTCGTTTTGTAAATGTGCATTCGGTACCACATAAGCTCAGAAGAAAAAAATAAAGCGCCCGGGAAAGTAAGATGAAAAGGAACTGGGAGTGCGCTGTAAAAACGTAGTTATTCAGCGCATTTCAACAAAATGTAAGACAGGAGACATTTGTATGTTTCGTATGATATTTATTGATTACTGCAGCCTCAGTATCACGAAGTTGTTTCTACGCCTAAATTAAATGCTGTGCGATTTGTCTTCGAGTAGAAAAATAGCAAATTTTTCTCAGATCAATAAATTTGATCAAAGAATACTTTTATAGGAAAAATTGTGAAGGATAAAAAAAGAGAGAGAGGAGAAAAAAAGATACATGAACACTACTAGCAACTTCAAATAACAAAGTAAATAATTACATAGTTTGGGGAAAAACACCAAATTATAATAAATCATTATTAACGGAATTATTCACTACAATTACTGCACTATAAAATTATGAAAGCGAATCGTTTGGAATATGAATCGAGAATGTAGAAATGATTTGCCAGCAGGGAGCCACCGTCATCATGAAAAAAGTTGCGGCATGAAACAAAATTAAATGTTATTTAAATTATTATTCTACGGATTTTCACGTGCATGACATGCTTTCGCTAAAGAAACGTTTTAACCTGAAAGTCATTTATATGCATCATACTGCGTCAAAAGCATACGGTAGAATAATGTATGGTGCGGATCGCAAATCTCTCATTTGCATGCAGAGCAATTATCATAGCCTGATGAGGTGTATGAGCGTTTAGTTTTTGATGATCATATTTCATACGGAAGAGAGCTGTAATGAAAACGTCAGCTCCAATTATTTACCCGCATTTCAATTTACACTGTCAAAAGAAACTTTCTTTGAAGAATGTGAGCATTAATACTATTATCTCGAAAGTCACATCGAAGCTGTTTACAACAATATTTAAATATGTTTGAAAAGTGAATGAGAATTCTATTGGTAACCTACTTGAGCCCGAAGGTAATCGCATGATAAATATCTTAGTAAGGGAAATTAGCAGTTAGTAGATAGGAAATAAATGGTTTGCCCGCGGCTTCAGCCATGTGGAATTAGAAATTGTTATTTAATTATCTCTGTAATTGCAGTATAAAACTAAACAAAATTTTGCCATAGGCTACTCCATCCTGGAATTTGAATTTTTCAGTGTATTTTGTGTTTGGAAAATCGAGTAAACATGTTACATGTTACAGAAACATGTTACATGGCGGTTTAAAGGTAACCAAATATTTGACTAAGAGTACTACTTAAAATTACGCATAGGAAGACGAATATAATGAAAAACTTATTATGGTATATTAGCTACACTTCAAATTACACTTCTTTAACGTGATTATATTCACATTAGTTTAAAGTTCCGCAGTATAAACAATATAACCATGTAAGGTAATCCGATAATAATGTTAACATAAATATCAGTCTTAAGATAGAGGACATTTCAAAAAGTAAATATTGTTCTGTTTGTACTGTTCAGTTCCCTAATGACAAAAAATTAATATTGTTACAATTAACTGACTGGCGGGACTATTGAACTGAATGCGTGAGTGTAAGACATTTGGAATTATGGCAATATACAGATTGAAAATATGTGAATAATGAGCGTGAGTTAAGCGACTGTAACTAACTTAGAGACATTCATAATAACTTTAATTAGACGTGAGATATACATAAAATATTTTTACGTTTATTAAAACCTCCATTCCTCACGAACTCAGATTTGCCCTTCTAACGTCTTGCAACAATATAATGCACAATTCAATTTATGGAAATGATGCCCTTGGTAAATGAATACTAATTAACTATAACTATTCAATAATATGAAGACAAATTTAATTGTCAAAAAAGATAAATGTCAATCTTTTCAAGCAAAAAAATAAGTATGCAACTAAATACGCGTTATATGGACACCTGAGGGCCGTATCTGAGTCCGTGAGGGATGGACGTCTCAATAATAAATTTAAAAGCGCTAGATTTCATTTATGATTTATTCACACAGCTATTATTTTGTCGCTACTAGGCCACTTGAGGTATACAGAATGATGACTAGTAGGGTACTGAGTTACTATACTTTAGTGCAGACTAAGAGCAACAGTGGTTGTTGCGTTAGGGGTAAACAAATACTGGTATTTTCCGTTAGTTAACACACCAGTATTTTATTTGTCTGAAGGTAACATAGGTATTTACACACACTGGCGAGACTGAGCCCCCCTACAAGTCGTAGGCCTGAAGTGCTGGTGGGCTGAATACTATGCATCGGGGGAAGGTTTCTTGAATGGAGACGTTTCTACTTATCTGTGACTGCGGCTTTCGGTGAGTTGTCTTCGTTGGTAGTTGAGGCCTGGTGAGTCAGGTGGCCCTTTTACAGGCCCTTGGACTGGCTCTCGTTGGCGTGCTGTACTCAGCTGGCTTCTTCCTTCGGCTTTGACTGACTCTTTACCACATCACGGCGAGGAGGTCTCTGCGGGGCCCCACCCATCCTTCTCGGCTACGGGCTGCACTGGGCTATTCCCTGTGGTGCTCCTCGTTTAGAGCTCACTACTCGTCTCCGCCTTTCGTGGAAGTAGCTGGGTCAGCTCGGCTTCCCTTCGCTGAAGTCCGGAATTGGTTTCCAGGGTTTTGTGGTGTCTCTG
>NQII01001570.1:64625-121446 GCA_002778355.1 Clitarchus hookeri
CAATTGGCTCGGCCGGGATCCGAACCCGGCCTCGACTGACTTACCCTACTGCCGCCTCTCTGCGTGCGATATGTCTGCCTGACTGATTCTCTTTGACGCTGGTCCGGCGGCTGGAATTCAACTCCCCCTGATCCAGCATCTCCTGACAGTGCAGATTAAACTGACTCTGAACAACTGCCATCAACCTTGGCTGCCTCGCGAATGTAACTCGTGTCCCGCTATATTCAAGTTAACTGTCAGCAGTTTCTAGAAAGAGAAATCGGGAAATCCCCTGTTTAACTCGCAGGATTTAGTGTCTCGTCAGCGGCTTGTGTTCTCCGACTATGGTGGAGGGAGGGTGCGGTTACTGTGGCGAGGATTCCTATGGAGCTGGGTCTGCACTAATTCTCGTCGGGGGCATCTCCAGTTTCCTTCGTCGAGGGCTTATCTATCAGCTATTTCTAGGGACTTACCCTCTTTCATTCGGCTTCGGTTCTTCCCCGAGTGTCCTTACACATCGGGACTGCCCCGAGGGTGAAACCCAGTGTGGTTCGTTGTCAGCTGCCTGCCCTGGCTGGCTGGCTGGCTGCCTGCCCTGGATAACTATAGCAGGGTGTGGAAACAGCGCAATGCATATCCCATGTACACACCACACATCAATTTACAGCACTCAATTATCTATCTTCAATCTTACTCTTTTTATTTATTAGCGAGCGCAATATTTAATGTCTATTTCAACTTTAATTAACGTCTTTCTTTATGTCTCTCTTTAGTTATTGTCAATTAACTCATATTTATCATTAGCATAGGTAGCTGTAATTTCCGAACAGTTTAAGATTCAACAAATTCGTAACATAGGCATCATCCACGACAATGTAAATGACTGAATTATCAAGTATGCCATAAGCCTACTTATAAGCATAGTTGGCTTTAATGTAGGCATCAACCCCGTCAATGTAAAGTGCCGCAGGTTCAAGTATGACCTAAGCCAACTTATAAGAATAAGCCACCTAATTTGTAACACAGGCATCACACCCGACAACGAAAATGACTGCAGGGTCAAGTAGCCCGAAGCATACTTATAAACATAGTTGCTATAATATCCAAACAGTTTAATATATAACATAGGCATCACCCCCAACAACGAAAAGGGCCACAGGGTAAAGGAAGCCCTAAGCACACTTATCAACATAGTTGGCTGTAATTTCCGTACCGTTTGAGATACGACTACCAAATTCATATATGGGCATCACTCCCCGACAGCAAAATGGGCTACATGATCAAGTAGGCCCTAAATGTACTTATAAACATGGTTGCCTGTAATTTCCCAACCGTTTAAGTTATAGGCACCAAATTTGTAACATAGGCATCACTCCCGTCAACGAAAATGAATGCAACGTCAAGTATGCCCTAAACCGACTTATAAACATTGTTAACTGTAATTTTCGAACCGTTTAAGATATAGTCAACAAAATCATAACACAGGCATCACCCCTTACATCGAAAAGGACCGCATGGTCAAGTATGATATTAGCCTATCTATAAACATAGTTAACTGTAATTTCTGAACCGTTTAAGATATAGTCTCCAAATTCGTAACATAGGCATTACCCCCATCAACGAAAATGACTGCTGCATAAAGTATACCCTAAGAATACTTATAAGCATAAGCAGATGTAATTTCCGAATCGTTTAAGTTATAGTCAACAAATTCTTAACATAGTCATCGCCCCTGTCGATGAACAAGGTCGCAGGGCAAGCATGCTCTAAGCCCACTTATAAGCATAGTTCCACCCACCGAAGCTATAGTTATCAAATTCACACCATAAACATCCCCTCTGATGAAGAACAGGGTGGTAGGTTCAGGTAAATTTTAAGGCGTCTTTTCATTATAGTCGACAGACATTTCCCGTACACTGAAGCTGTAGTCGGCAAATTCATAACTTAGACATCGCTGCCAACAACGAACAGGATGGTAGGTATTTGCAATTATGCCCTAAGCCCTCGTATAAGCATAGTTGGCTACCATTTTCGACCCACCGGGGCTATATTCCCCAAATTCATTACATAGATATCACTTCGTTGACTAAAATGACTGCGGGGTCAATTATACCTTAGACCTTCGTTTAAGCATAGTTGGCTACCATTTCCCTCCCAAAGAATCTATAGTCACCAAATTAATATCATAGACATCACTTCCGATGTCAAACAGGGTGGTAGAGCAAGTACACCTAAAGTCCTCTTGTAAGCATAGTTGCCTGACGTTCCCCACCATCCGAAGCAACGGCCAGTAAAATTCATATCACAGTCATCACTTCCGACTACAGTCAAGGATATAAGGTCTTACGTTACATGTTTCAAAAGGTCTTGACGAGCATCATTGAACTTTTTAACCAATGGATACATGGTGGCATAAGAAAAGGTGATATTAGTACTCGTATCTCACTAATAAGTAAAGATATAAGGCTAGCACTCCAATAATATATTTCCCCTCTACCAGTATACAATTTTGATATGAAACACTTTTTATTTGGAGCCGCAGTAAGGAGTTATTGTTTGTCGTCAAGATAAATGGGACATCCTAGATTTTGGGAGAAGTTTGGACCACTTTTCATGTAATTTAAATAAATATTTATATTACTGTAATCGAAAATATGTAAAATTTACCATTTTAATAACGAAATTTTAATTGTTAATTAAAAATAATTTAGGGTCGTCTGATTTAACATTTCAGAATTAAGAAGCGTATAATTTTATTTGTAAATTTCAACTTTAATTTCAATTTATTACATATTTTCTTGTATGTACTCTATGTATTTCTATTTTAATTTTGAAATTCATGCTGTAAATATATTTCTTAAATTCTCCTTGGTAATTTAATTTTAAAAGTAAAGTTTTTAATTTATTTTTAAATTGTTTGCAAGTTTTTAACATTTTTATTGTTTTAAAAATAATTTTATATAGTTTATTAAAAATTTTTAGATTTCAGTTTAACTGACAAATGTTTTGATTATAAGAATTGTGATACACGATGTACAAAGATAAAAGTACCAGCTGACTGGAATACAGATGATGTGCAGCTTCCAATTTTCCATTGCTTTCATAGCAATTAAATTCATGTCTTAGTAGCTCCATCACTACAGGACATAAATGCCTTTCGCACTGTATAGCAACAAATAGTTAAAATAAATGTGGTCTGCAACAGTGATCACTGCATCATGTCTGTATTTGCTGCCCTCCCACAGTACAGCTACGAATATTCACTAAACCACACAGAAGTTAACTAAACATAGTTGGAATGGGGTGGTGGTTCCTTTGATGTGGGCGGACGCATTCGCCGATTGGCTGTGCGAGGCTCTGGAATAGATCTTGCGTCCGATTGGCCACTGCATGCTGCCCTTTTGGCTGGGCTGCCGGACAGCAAGTCAGTTACCAGGTGCTGATTGGCAAACCACGATACATGCTTCGGAACCAGTGACGCGTTTTCCTTGCATGTGTGCCTAAAGTTATAAGTAGCAGCACATTATTAACTTCTGTATTCTCAAAAATTCTGAGGGGGGGGGGGTGGTGTAGTGGTCAGACTACTCACCTCTAACCTAGGCAAACTGGGTCCTCTTCACTCTAGCATTCTGCGACAAGACGTAGGTCACTGCAGTAGCGCCTGCAAGATATGCAACACACAAGACCTCGAATGCTGTTTTGTTGGTTTCCAGCGGCTGGGTACGACTCTTTATTTGGACGTACACTGAAGATGTACGCCTACATTTCCGGATATGGGTTAGTGAATAAAACATACCTATTTTCATTACCTCTACCACCCAATCAAATTTTCCAGTTAATTTAGCTTTAATTTTTCTTGCGAGTTGCATTGTCTGAGACGCAAATGGAGTCAACTGGCCACCAAAATTTTTCCTAACCTGTACCCCTGCTAACAAACTTTTCCAAGTGCAGTGAAGGATGTATAGCTGCCATGCTGGGAATCTCAACAGATATCTGTAAAGCCGATATTGCACGACACCGTCTGCCGTACATGGTATTGTACAAGCTTGTACAAGGCCTGGGGCACGAGTCGGTGTACCAGTCGCTATATGAGCCGTCATGGAAGCTTCATATAACACGACAGCAGTTGGCTTACTAGCATTTCACACCCTCGGTGAGTACGTAGTGTCTGGTTTGTAATAAATATGACCCCATTCGTAGAACTGCTACCAGTTAGCTACAAAAAACTAGCTAGCACATCTTAATATCGTTATATTGCCGCTGGCCGTATCTATATTGATTGCTTACTGGTATTGTTTCATTCAATTTCTTGAAAATTATGTGAAGTTATTTGTTTTTAATTTTGACCAAAATTATTAACCGTTTGCAAGATATAGTTTTTTTTTTCTTTACGTGCCAAGTTATTGTCCACATGTAACATTTAACGATAAAAAATTAGGGTACGACGGAGATTTGAACTCACGCCCAAAATTCACGTTTAACTCACGGGTGCTCTGCTACCAGTTCACATACCAGTATTGTGTTTATAAACCGTATATAAGATTACCACTTAAATTAATTTTTTTAATTGTGTAGGTAAACTTTTAAATATTTAGAACTGTTTTAAACAGTGATTAAAAGTTGTTTTCGCCAGTATTATTCGCCGTTGTCGTATTTTTAATCTATTTCAAAGAGTTTCAACCTCACTGATATATATTCAAGATGGAGGCGTCCTTTTCGGTTTCTTCATCGACTCGTTTCAAGTAGTAGCCACCAGGAGCGCCCTACGCTCTGAAACTGCGTTGTAATTGGCCGGATACGAAACCTGGTATGGAACCTGCCACAAAAAATAGGACGTGTCCTATTACCAAACATGGTACTAAATCTGGCCGTACAAGGCAGAAAATGCCATGACGGGTGCCACACTAGCCTGTATAACGGCCGCTATGGCGGATCTTGCACAAGCTGTTACGGAATCTGGTATCGTGTAATATCGCCTTAAGGCTTTTCTGGCAGCGGAAGTGATTCGTATAGCGTATCTTTTTCTGAGCACGGGGAATTGCTTGGTTTGAAAATCTCTGTGATTTTACAAAGCGAAGTATACCTGAACTATGTAGAGTTAAAGTTAAACTTGTTTTACGACCACGTTCACTTGACTTGGAAGACCTTGCACTTGTCAGCAAAGAATTTTTCTAACCTGTAATGTGAAATAGAGCACGCCCTTAGCCGCAGCCATATAGAAAAAACACCCGTATAAACTGTTCGCGCGGTCGCTTTGCCTCCGTGCCCTTCGACCCCGAACCCCCTTCCTTCCACTGGCGAGCCCAGTGATTGTTTGCCCCTCCTCAAGTCGAAATCAACGGTTACCTGAGGAGGTGCGTAGCGCAGTTTCCGCTAATAATGCCTCGTTATCGCTAACTGAACTGACGTCGCTTCTGTCTGGCTCAAAATTTGATGGGAGCCATTGCATGAATTTCCTGGTCGTCACCTCTATCGTCGTGACTCGAGGTGTGAAGAGCACTCTGGGCCAGGTCACCTTAGCTATAAAAGCAATGCCGTGCATCTGTGCCGGCAGTGTTCATCGGCCATTAGAATGAGTTTGACGGGGTAGAAGAGTCAGTAAGGGACGGCTGATGACACCATGACCAGTACGAGTATCGCGAACGCAGAAACTGAAACTGACCGACTGGGCTGCAATTAAGTGGGACTTTCTTCGTGAGAGGTGGATATTTGGACTGATGTGCATGCATGGTAATGGGCAATTTGATCTTGCATTATGCAGTTGATGAGTGAAGATCAAGTGATTGTAGGTATTATAAACACAGTCACTAGGACTGTTACATAATAACGGTTAGCAAAAAAAATTGCACTTGCGAAAAGGAACGGTTAATAGGAGTTTTATATAGTTGTACTTCTTACATAATATCTGTATTTATTTTATGTCATTGAAAATAAATTACCAAATTAAATTTACTTCTTTTATCTATTAAGACCCCCATCTCTGAAGAACATGAATACACACTAGTAATTTGCAAAGTGCTTTTCCTTAAATTAAATACTGGTACTTGCGAGATTTCTAAGCTATTTTCTTTGATAAAAAATGTTGTTATCAGTAAAACTGCCTCGCCAAAGCGTCCTAACAAGAAAGTCGAAACTCCGATGATAAGGGATGCAAGTGTGTTATCGAATAAGTACTCCAGAAGTCGGAAAATCATTACATAGTGAAGATAACGATGGTCTTCAGCGATTTATGAGTTTAAAATAAATTGAACATTTTAGAAGGTTTGTCTCGATAATTCTAATATCAATTTTCCTGTGAGACGAGTAATTTATAACGAGAAGCTTATAAATTATTATTATAAATCAGACATTTATAAGACCGTACGGGTAGCCTCTTAGCGAAGTGACATTACTTAAAGCGTGAGATGCCGAAGAGATGAAATTATAAAGAAAAATAGTCAACTACGAAGAAACTAACTGTTTAAAAGAATATATTTAATTCATTATAGTGACTTCAGTTCACAATGATTGTTTATGGGAATCCGTATGCAATTATATAAATAAGATTGTGTATGTATTCTCAAATTCACTCGAAGTCACATTAAATTCTTTATTTAATTTTATTTACAGGCTAGATTTTAGTTAACATAATATCGGAACTTGTGGTAAGGAAAGGAGAATTCAAGTACTCGCCACAGGATATCCTTAAAAGGAATCAAAGTCGCATGTCTTTCCGGTGTAAATACTCTTGAGGCTCACTAAACTCATCGCGGGTGTAGGCAAATTGCTGGCAAAACTACCCTAAGCTTAATTAAGACTCTGGTACACACCAGCAAGGAAAATGGGCTAAAAAGTTATATTGGAGAAACTTCTACATAACGAACACCAAGTATTTTTGTTTGTTTTTTACACCAGTAACGAATTTGGTGAACGTCTGTTTATTTTCCACCTGAACAATTTTACTGCAGTGTAAAATATGCGTTAGATTGTTTGGGACGGTCGAACCGATCTAGCGGTTATGCGACTGTTTGCACTTCCAAGTGCGAAGAATGTTTACCTTCCCATGCTCTCGCACACGGCTGCTGACNAGCGGTTATGCGACTGTTTGCACTTCCAAGTGCGAAGAATGTTTACCTTCCCATGCTCTCGCACACGGCTGCTGACGCGATCCCCGAGAATTGAAAACCCCCCCAACACAAACACGGCACGCACGCGCTGAGGTCAGTTTCGCACTTGGTCTGGCCGCAGGAAACAGTTTCCACCAACCCACAAGGTGGGGGAGAAGCGGGGGAATTTCCCGACGTTGAGTTACGAAGCTGGGTGGGGTTAAACGTTTTTTTCTTTGTTAGATTGGATTGTTTGCCCCAGACGCCTGGACCTCGGGGCCAGTGTAAACAGTTGGCGGTGGCCGACAAACACCCCTTTCCCTACCCACTCCAGCCTTACCTCTCCGGGACTCTGCAATCCGTCCGCGGGCGACGGTGCGTGAATGGCAAAAGGGTTTTGTTTGGTGCGGGGTGGGGGAGGGGTCAGCGCGCGCAGAGTGCCAGCGTTCCTCGGTTGTTACGGCGAAGCAATTACCACGAGAATGCCAACCACCTCGATTATCCTTCTCCCTGGTTCCCCTTCCCAAGGCGACCGGCAGAAGCCATTACGAGAAATAGCTCCGTCGTGCGCCCGCGGGACCGTGAGCAAAGGAACAAAACACTGCCGGCTCGGCGAAGGCGAACCCCCGGGGGACGACGAGACACCTGCTAGGGTACGTCTGCAAACGGCGCGATACGAAAGCATGCTGTCTCTCATTACTGCCAGGTCATCTGTAATACGCTCCTGAACTTTTGAGATGATTCATTACGATGAACGATGTAGGAAACATAACACGACATACGATGCATCATGATTATCAAGTGGAGAGTTTTGGGCGGTTCTTAACATCGAGGGCATGAGAGCCGATGAGGGTAAAGCGAGGTTNCATGATTATCAAGTGGAGAGTTTTGGGCGGTTCTTAACATCGAGGGCATGAGAGCCGATGAGGGTAAAGCGAGGTGAGCATGGATAAATGCCGGATTGCGAGGGCGGGGGAAACGGGAGATCCCCGAGGAAACCCAGCCGACCAGCGGCATCGTCCGGCACGATTCCCGCTTGCGAGAATCCGGGTTACCCCGCCAGGAATCTTACCCGGTTCGCTCTGGTGGGAGGCGAGTAGTCTAACCGCTACACCACCACGGTCCCGCATGATTATTGAGGGAGAAACACACTTCAAAAGTGGGAATTAAAATTAGACATATGTAAAATGTCATAAACTACGTGAGATGAAACAACCTGTTTGTTTATCGTGTTGTTACGATTTTATATCTGCCACCTGTGAATATTTGGCGTGTCACATCATCATACATCATTTGGATGCAAACCTGGCAGGCTACCTACGCCTACGGCAACCTTTAAAACGTCGCATTTTATCTCGAGAACCGTTTTCCTGGTAGTGTCACACCAAGTAAACGTTTTGTGTTAGTTTAATTTTAATGTACATATGACTGTTACGTCGTAACAATCGATAGAGACCCACGGGAACACACTTTTGTTAATTAGTAACATGACAACCCGTAGTTTCTTAATGCTAGGCGATCCCGCTAAATTTTCACAACAGACAGATATCAGATCAGTATAACACTATTCGGGAATTTGTAGTTTCGTCTTACGTAGCTTTTTGACATTTGGCTAACAACTAATTTTATTTATAAATTCTCAAATGCATATCACTCCCTTACATTAATGATCACTTTAGTTCACATGTCTTTTAAGGGTTTCTACCTCATAAAATTATCATACAAAAACTGTACCTCGGGTTCAGGAACTCCATCAATACCATATTTGGGGAATTACCCGTTTAAACCAAGATTTTTTTTTTATGGTTGCGATTCAATTGCTTCGAATATGTTGTAGTTATCATTAGTCTAATTAAATGTATATCCTTGGTTTATGAATAATGTACTTTTAATAGTACTTTTTCTACTAAATTACCACGATAACAATGGAGTAATCTTATCATGGTATCGAAATATAAAAATTTAAGAACGAGATTAACATAGTTTGTGTAGCTATACTAAGAATGAGAACTGATCAGTAATGATTGCTAACCGTGCGGCTCGTTCTTGGAGAGAAAACCTAATTGATGATGACATCGAACCCAGACCCTTGCGTGTCTCAAAGTTTATGAGAACCTAATCGGTTAGCAAGTGTTCGGAACTCACACAAATTCAGAAAATTATCTGTGTGGAAACGCTGGTTGAAAAACCAGCACAAATTAAAAAAATAAAATATGTGTTTAGAGTAAGTCAAAAATAGTACTGTCAACCAGTTAAGTTGCATATAAAAATTGAAATTATACTGATCGGTTCAGGTACAGAACTTCGCATATGATTCCTATTGTTAAAACTTTCATCCTACTTTTCGAATCCTTGGCACCCAGATCACTTAATTTTATGGGCGTAAGCAAGATTTATGTTGGATCGATGGGATGTGGGGAGGGGGGGATTGGTTTTGTAAATGGGATAGGAGTTTTACCTTACACACTCACCATGATGCCTTGTAGTAGATTCAGAACAAAATACCTCAGAAATTGTCTTAAATGTCTTTACTTTAACTTAAAATGCCCAGAAAAATCCACCAAATTCGTCAGTTATTAAAAAAAAATAACATTAAATATTGCACTATGCCACTCTTGTAGTATGAGTTGAAATTATTTTATTTACTTCAACATGGTTTAGGGGGGGGGGAGAAGCACCTCCTCCCCCTGAACACCCCTGGCTAGGCCCATACTTCATTTGTTTTCGTTTGGCAACGTCTTGATGCCTGAATTTTCTGTTAGCACTATTGAAATCACTAACTGAGCCTTATAGTGCACAACTCAGCGTGTTGTTGGGGTTATCGAACTATGCTACATTGCGAAATACTAGGGTTCTTAATGCTACGATAGTCCTCTACCACGTTATTATCTGGGTCACGCCGAGAGCACGCAAATTGCTTCCATTCCTGTGAGCTATTTTGTGCTTGACGTGGTCTGCTGTGAATTGCAGCATTTAGCTCTAAGTGACCAGGTTACTGAGTGCTGTCGATGGGAGTTGAACGTAAGATAATGACAGTATTGGATAGACTTCTAGACGTCAGTTATATGAGATACACCTAGCGTTAATTACAGCGGGCAAGATATTTGTATACAAAACTTTGCTATTTCTTTTTGGGTGGGGTTAGGCCGGAATTACGATTACTTCACATTTCACGTAATAAACACAACGTTATACTTTTACGTGTATGCAAAACATGGCCATTTCGAGTGCAATAGTATTATGCGTCACGTAAATAGTATAGCAAAGCCTGTTCTAGATCAAAAATTCTGAATTTTTTAAAGGGGGCAACTGAAAAAAGGGGAGCTATTGCCCACCTTAAAATTTTTTTAAATTTTGAATAATTCCCAGGTAGGCTGAAGAATTTGCATGTTGTTGTGTTTAAAATTGTGTTCTCATTTATGTCTTTAGTTTTAAGTCTTACGTCTTAAGTTTTTTATAGTCACATGTGCTTATAACTTTTGAACCACTATGAATTTTTGAATTCTGATTTCATAAATGTTGCTCGATTATCTTCCTTATAGGCATATTTATATTTTATAAAATTATGATTAAAATAAAAACCAATATTTTATAAAAATGTGGTGTTGCATAGTCATATATACTAATAACTTTTGAACCACTGTGAATTTTTTTATTTTGATTTTGCGATAATTATTCTATCAGCTTTGTTTTATGTATATTTAAATTTTATTAAAATAGCATAAAAATAAAAAACCACCATTTTTATGACCATCGTGTTCCAGTCATATAGGCTTATAACTTTTCAACCACTATGTATTTATGGATTCTGATTTCACAAATGTTTAATTATCTTTCTTATAGGCATATTATAATTTAATTTAAAAAGTAGGATAAAAATAAAAAACACAATTATTATCACAATTGATTGTTATATAGTCATATATGCATTTTACTTTTGAACCACTATGAAATTTTGAATTTTGATTTTGCAAAAGTTGTTCNTAGTCATATATGCATTTTACTTTTGAACCACTATGAATTTTTGAATTTTGATTTTGCAAAAGTTGTTCGATCATCTATGACATCGGCATACTTAAATTTCGTTTCAGTATTTAAAAAAATTTATAACAATTTTTTTAAAAATATTTTAAGAGCTGGTTGTTATAACGGAAGGAATCGTGTAGGATCAATGGTGTTTCGTTTTCAGAGCTGCAGGGGAGGGTGGTTTCTCAGTAGGGGGTGCAGTTAAAATTATAAGATAGAGGGTGTGAATTCGAAATAGCTGGCACCTACTTCTCGCATGGGGTCGTGCGTGAGCTAATCTTGTCGATAGTGGAACATATAGTTCCTTCCAAATAGAGTGAGAGGTTGTCTGAAGGAATTTTAATGCAATGAACTTAATTACAACTGCCTTCCTTACAAATGTATAAAAATTTCCTTTTACGGTTAGGAAAAAGTATTATTATTATAATATATGTTTTATTTTTTTACTTGTTGAGGTCAGGAGAGAGAAATCTCAAGTTATTTCTAGGTAATCAAAAGACTATACTAAGCACGTCCCATTGTTAGGATCTATCTGATTGGTTTAGACTGGCTGAGGGGAAGTATTAAAGAAAGGAGGGAAGGCAGTCATAATATACCATTCGTGTTGTGCATGATTATATTTCTTCATGAAGTTTCATCGCATTCGCAACTGCATGCACACAATGTCTGAGAACTTGTCGTTTTCGTCTGAAGTCGATGACTCGACATGTGATGGATCGATGTTGTTAGCTTGGCAGTCGGNTGAAGTCGATGACTCGACATGTGATGGATCGATGTTGTTAGCTTGGCAGTCGGGGGGACGTGTTCGATATGGAGCGAGGAAATTGAAACAGAGCGTACACTATTTCTTGGTTTGTACCTCATTTTGGAAACTTACCACTTCCGGTTAGGTTCAAGGAATACTGTAATGGTATAATACACGTGAGATTTCCACTTGGCTTGAAACATAAAGACTTTCTATCGTCGTGGGAATGTACTCCTTTCTGCGAGGTTGCGAAATCAACTCTGGAAGACTAACCCGAGGCAAAGTATTCATCAACTACAACAGTGGCATCNCTTTCTGCGAGGTTGCGAAATCAACTCTGGAAGACTAACCCGAGGCAAAGTATTCATCAACTACAACAGTGGCATCATCATCTGCACTGTCGTGATCATCCTCATCTGCAGCAAGTAATCAGCAGCAGTAACAGTAATAACGACCAGAATCACAATATTACCAATAAAAATTTCTTTGAAACTTACTTGTAAAATAATTTCATTAAAACAATAACACTTTTTGAGACACTTATTCAGCATATTATTAACATTTAATACTGCTTTTATGATTTTTCNTCATTAAAACAATAACACTTTTTGAGACACTTATTCAGCATATTATTAACATTTAATACTGCTTTTATGATTTTTTCTCCACAATATTTATGTAATAAAAACTATAATACATAAAATATTATAATTTCTTAAAAACCGTATGGAATANGTATATTTAAATTTTATTAAAATAGCATAAAAATAAAAAACCACCATTTTTATGACCATCGTGTTCCAGTCATATCACTATGTATTTATGGATTCTGATTTCACAAATGTTTAATTATCTCTCTTGTAGGCATATTATAATTTAATTTAAAAAGTAGGATAAAAATAAAAAACACAATTATTATCACAATTGATTGTTGNTTGTAGGCATATTATAATTTAATTTAAAAAGTAGGATAAAAATAAAAAACACAATTATTATCACAATTGATTGTTGTATAGTCATATATGCATTTTACTTTTGAACCACTATGAAATTTTGAATTTTGATTTTGCAAAAGTTGTTTGATCATCTCTGATATCGGCATAAGTTTCGTTTCAGTATTTAAAAAATAAATTACAATTTTTTAAAAAATATTTTAAGAGCTGGTTGTTATAACTGAAGGAATCGTGTAGGATCAATGGTGTTTCGTTTTCAGAGCTGCAGGGGAGGGTGGTTTCTCAGTAGGGGGTGCAGTTAAAATTATAAGATAGAGGGTGTGAATTCGAAATAGCTGGCANATGTGAATTCGAAATAGCTTGCACCTGCTTCTCGCATGGGGTCGTGCGTGAGCTAATATTGTCGATAGTGAAACATATAGTTCCTTCCAAATAGAGTGAGACGTTGTCTAAAGGAATTTTAATGCAATAAACTTAATTACAACTGCCTTCCTTACAAACGTATAAAAATTTCCTTTTACGGTTAGGAAAAAATATTATTATTATAATATATGTTTTTTTCTTTTACTTGTTGAGGTCAGGAGAGAGAAATCTCAAGTTATTTCTAGGTAATGTTTTCTGATATGATTCGTGCAGGCATTGTTAGGATCTATCTGATTGGTTTAGACTGGCTGAGGGGAAGTATTAAGGAAAGGAGGGAAGGAAGTCATAATATACCATTCGTGTTGTGCATGATTATATTTCTTCATGAAGTTTCATCGCATTCGCAACTGCATGCACACAATGTCTGAGAACTTGTCGTTTTCGTCTGAAGTCGATGACTCGACATGTGATGGATCGATGTTGTTAGCTTGGCAGTCGGGGGACGTGTTCGATATGGAGCGAGGAAATTGAAACAGAGCGTACACTATTTCTTGGTTTGTACCTCATTTTGGAAACTTACCACTTCCGGTTAGGTTCGAGGAATACTGTAATGGTAAAATACACGTGATATTTCCACTTGGCTTGAAACATAAAGACTTTCTATCGTCGTGGGAATGTACTTCTTTCTGCGAGGTTGCGAAATCAACTCTGGAAGACTAACCCGAGGCAAAGTATTCATCAACTACAACAGTGGCATCATCATCTGCACTGTCGTGATCATCCTCATCTGCAGCAAGTAATCAGCAGCAGTAACAGTAATAACGACCAGAATCACAATATTACCAATAAAAATTTCTTTGAAACTTACTTGTAAAATAATTTCATTAAAACAATAACACTTTTTGAGACACTTATTCAGCATATTATTAACATTTAATACTGCTTTTATGATTTTTCTCCACAATATTTATGTAATAAAAACTATAATACATAAAATATTATAATTTCTTAAAAACCGTATGGAATATTAGAAATAAAATTTTTGTTTCTTTTTCTGTCTTTTTATTTTACACAAAATCGCACACATATAATACATGTTTTAAAATATCTGCATGCTTGAACACATTTGTTACAAATATAAATAAAAAATTTTTTTTATTCGAATAAATAATAACATGTTGTTTTATACGTAAAGATATTTACTATTATAATTAATTCAGCAACTACATATTGTGTTACATAAAAAATATAACTTTTTTCCTTTAAATCAACGCTAATAATACCAAACTCATTGACTATATTTTTGCATTAACATTTCTCTGTTTAAGTATGAAAACTCATTATTGGTTTGTTTTAATAATGACATTGAGCGGAAGGACGTGAACAACCCCAACTTTCTAACAAGAAACGCATTTGTGATGGATTTAAAAAATGTTGTATTATTGCAATACATGTTTAACTTGAACGTCTTTCACACCAGGAATAAACCTTGCGTGGCGATACCACTTGCTGTTTTTTTCGCAATACATCTTTATAAGCACATTATCTAGGTCCCTCATCCACGACAGACCGCCACGTACATAACAAGGTAACCACTTCTGTTTACTCACGTATGAACTATAAATATTTTTACAATGGAATCACAAACTGTTAAAAACAGGTGTGCTATAGTTCTTGCAGATGATATTATCAATTCGAAAACTAACGACGACACCATTCAAATTGGAGCAAACTTGTTTAAAAGTAGCAAGTTTATCAATACTAGAAAATACTTTTTCTCTTACATCTTCTGTAACGGAGGGTGGAAATACTCTTTTTTCCTCACTCGCAAAACAACCTTGTTCCAACCCCGTAGGAATGTCTGCAATATTTTAAAGAGAGTCTTCCTCAGTATAGTTCATGTTGACCTATGTACTGTACATGTGTGTAATTTGTGCATAATTATTCTTACTTTTGACTCTGTAGAAATATATGCACACGAGGAAAAAACATTTTTTCCATTAGAAGAAGATGAATGCAGGTGGAAAAGTTTTAATAAACTCTGGAACATAAACTTCTGAAAAAAATAAAAAAGCCGAAGTGTTTTAGAATAAGAACTATATGATATTACAATACTATAACATCATCAGCATCATCATCATAATCATCCTTAAAAACACGATTATCTGAAATTCTGTAATGCTCCCAAGGTAAAGAAGAAATATTATCCTGCATCACGCAACGCTTATTGTCCTTAAAGTTTAAAGCTACTTTGTTGATTTGAACTGTTTAAATATTGTTTTTATCGGATCTGGTGCGGAACTGTTTGCATAAAAATTTATTTTGTTCAAACGAACATGTGTGGTAATCGGCAATGCTAAGCGCACGTAAAGCAGAAGCGTGAATACCTTTGGCCTTTTTTACTTGCTTCGAATCCTCGCAGCTGTACGCGTACATTTTCGTAAATTGTTTCATGACTTTCCCCTTCAACTCATCTTTCATGAGACCAGTAACGCCCCGGTTCACCGCAGGAATACCATACTCATTCACTTCCGGATATTCTGAAGTATCGAAATGAGTGTGCCTGGTCAACTGCGACGCCAACTTTGAACTTAAATAATCAATTTTAGAGCTCAGAAAATGCGTTTGAACCATAATCAAATCATCGGTATGGAACGTGACATCTTTTCATTGTAAACTATTCTTATCTTCCTTTTCAGTGACGTAAAAATTTGGCATAACTAATTCCCACAATTTTAACATATATCTGTTAGCTTAATTATCCACACATAATGACTGCAATGACCATGCATTTAAAAGGGGGTGTCAAAGTTCCCTTCCCAAAAAAGACTTCAGATGAAGTTCGCTTGTGGGAACTATGTATTATGTTGTTAAAACACAAAACAAGAATGTACAAAATGGTCTCGCACTCTCTGTGTGTTCCTAACTGGAAACAACGAAGGGCACTTTAATCTTCCGGTTGACACTTTCCACCAAGTTCGCCTTCGGATAGTAAGGCGAAATATTTATTAACTTCACTTTGCACGTGAACAATAAGTCACGAAATACTTGCGACACAATATACGACACATTGTTCGTGACTAGAAATACAGGCAATCGAAAAACACAAAAATAAGAGACGATGAAAAATTACCCTGCAAATTTCTAAGATTTCGATTGTCTGCAACGGAATTAAGAAACTGAATTTGCTGAAAATGTCAATCGCAACCAACACGCAGACATAACCAGATTTACTACAGGGTAAAGGCTTCATAATATCCAGGTTCACCTTTTCCCATAGAAACTTTGCGGAAGACCCTGAATATTTTCCTTCCTGCTTTTGATTTTTCGTCTTTCCTTGCTGGCATGCATTGCATTCCTTTACGCGTGTCTCAATGCCTTCTCGCACACCAGACCACGTAAAAATCTTAGTTATACGCAAAATGGTTTTTTATCTCGGCTTACATTCCCGCCGAAAAAACACTTGTGGTAATACTCATACACCATCGGTCTTAAATAAACCGGTACAAACAAAAGAAATTCCCTTTTTTCGACCATTACCGAATTAACCCTTTATAAACTACATAACCTGACGGAGCTGGATCTGACATTATTTCCACACGCAGGAAACCCTCCCACTCCATTATAGTGACCTTCCATTACACTCATTAAAAAAAATTAGGCTTTCCAAAAAGCTTCAAGCAGCAGAGTTTAAATAGCAGAGTGCAAACATATAAATGCAGGTAGCAATAAATTGCGAAAATTCAAACATCCCCTGATATGAATTGGAATACAAGATAATAACCCCCCAAAATTGTTAGAAATAGTTCAATAAACTGTTAGTTTACTTGTAATTATCTCCAGGCTGAATTTGTTATATTTTTTTCATAAACTGCTCTTATCAAATTACGAACATTATGAAAACAGAAACAGCCAAACAGGCTTTAAAATATGTTACAATTATAATGTTTGTTATGATAATTACAGTAAGTTACATTTTTTAATGGGCTCCCTTAGCAATACAAATTTAGCCTAAATATAACAAATTTGCAAAATTTACTTGTGCGTACTGGTTGCTAAAACAGAATTAAAAAATTCATAGTGGTTCATAAGATATAAACATATATGTCTATAAAAACTTAAGACTATAGACATAAATAGACAAAAAAATTTTTAACACAACCACCTGCAAATTCTTACAACCACATGAGAATTTTAAGTTGGACTCCTTTTTGATCTAGAACTGGCCTTGCTATAATACTCACGTAATTACTTAAACATGCGTATCGAATAAAAACGCCAATTACGAAATTAAAACTAAATATTTTATAAACGTCCGTATTCTTTTGTTAATATTTTTTACCGGAATGTTCATACCTAAAAATGATCGCAAAAAACCCCGTTTGAGCAATTTTCATTATCACAAAAACTTGCTTTAAAGAGAAATGGAGGAATTAGAAAACGTATACAGACGCATAACGTTCCATAAATGCAATTCGTAAGAAGACCTCACTCAGACACGTTGGGCGGGTTTCTAATAGAACGTTTTCTGCTGGAGCTCTGCACACCGTTCGGCGGCCTACCCAGGCGGTCACCTTAATATAAAAGTGTTTTACTTCAGTCTACACGTTACTGTTTCCAAACGCTGTAAATGCCATCCCTGCTGCATCGAGTATCGGCGGATATAGGTCTATTCCACCAGAAGATTTTGTAAATTTTCACTTTGCACTTTTTACTTCTCGTTTTTATTTATGTTCCGCCAATGTTTGAAATTGCAAAGCCAAAATTTGAAATTCCAAAGCGAATAGTACAATGACTTTGCTTTCTCCAAAACATATCTGTTCCACCATAATCTCACTGTGCCAAATCTTTTTATTAGACTTTGTAAAGTGTCCAGAAACTATGCAATGGGTACATCGACTTTTCTCTATCATTATTATTCGTGTAGTGTTATTTAATACTTTATTTTTATGTTGTAATCTTATTAAACAGAAACCGACATTTAAGAAATTCATTTTATTGACTCTGCTGAGGATGAAAAATATAATTATAGCGACATGTACACATAACCTATAAAAGTGAGACAAGTAGAATGACAAGGCATCTTTCGCTACATTCAATTGACGAATCTGATGATGTTTGTTTTTGTGTAGTGGTACCAGAAAATCTCCCAAACAAAATTTCCCTCTTCTTTTTTTACATTTACGATACCGCTTATTTCTTTTCAATAACGTGCCTTTCCTTTCTCATAGTTTGTAAATACTTGGGTAAGCTTAGCACACTTTAAAAAACATCAATGTAAAAAAATGCTAGGTGGGTTTTAAAGTAAACAATAATAAATACGGGATATAATGCAGAATGGCCTGTGAAATGCAAAGACATTAAAAATTATACTGGAACCATTTTATTTTGCACTTTTCACTTTTATGTAAAACGCAGAGCGCTAAGTGAAAAGCTGCAAAGTCTCTTGGTGGAATAGGGTCCAGGACAGAAGACGGATCTTAGGTTATCTTACGCAGCTCTGTAGGAACCCTGGAGTAAGCGTATTCCACAAACAAAGCGGAACAGAGTATACTTTGTACAGCAATAGCCAGACGGATTTTTATCTAACAGCAATATCTTGGAAGATAGTATTCGGCATTCAGTTGGTTGTGCGTGTACTTCCAATGAAATGCGCCGCGGGCGATTTCTTTCTAATCGGAACATTTTCCTTGTTCTGGGCAAATCTTAGCACAGTTACTTATATGTGACAATCCTCTTTGTGCCGTCTTCAATTGTCGAAGTGTATGATCAACTTGTGCGCGCAAATTGAATTTAAAGAAAGGTAACTGCAATCCTCGCAATCACTGATGTTCCTGTCTTTCACGTCCACTTCCATTGTCCCATTTTGCAGTCGGGTGAGCTACATTCTTAAATCATTTGTTGGCGCAGACATTTCAAACAACAGATAGTCGTTCTCGGCTTCTTAGCACGATTGATAAGAAAGTGACGACCTACTTATCGTATTGATGTGACACGCTTGTCAAATAACAGCACACACCTGTCCTCACGACAAAATGCAGAAGACTTCCAGCAGTACCCATGTATAAAGAGCTTGTAAACTCACATAACAGTTGTATAGAAAAAACCTTAGGTTCTGGAACTAGCGCATTACGCTGGCGATCATCGCTTGAAATAGATAATCTGTGGAAAATGTAGCTAAAGGAAATTTGAATTTTTGGCCGATAAATTAAACCAGTAAATGCGTAGTTCGGCAATAATTCAATAAAAAAATTATTAATTATTTGTAAAGTTATATAAGGTTAATGTCTTCATTTGTCACATTTTTATTACGTTTTACTTTTGTACCATGAAATAATTTTCCTTTTGATTTAAAAAAAAATAAATTAGATGACATAAAAGTTTTGTCTTCAGTAATGTATTTTTCACTAATGCTAAGAATAAATGTTTTAATTTTACTTTTTTAATTTATTCTCGTTTTCTTTATTGTAAAAGTAGCCTAATTGAATTTAAATATTAAAGTTTTACATTTTGATCCGTGATTTATTTATTGTTTTTCTGTAGCATTCTTAATTAAGTAAAGATATTTGTTTTAACTCTATACGGGGAAGTAAGTTTGATCAATTTCATAACTTATATAGAAGAAGATTAACGCTAAATGAAGAGGAAAATTAACTCGAATCTATCAGTAGAAATGCGCACTGAAAAAGCATTCTTAAACATGCTACAGGCTTGATGTTTACTAACAAATTTTTAAAATGTCCTTAAAAGATTCGGAAACAATTTTATTTAGTTCGCTTATTTACACGGTACAATTATTCTGAACACTGGAAGTCTGTAACTAGGCAATAGTTGTTTATCTCTACACTAAAAAACGTATTCGTTTATTCGGTAAAGACTTACTCTGTGAGATACTAATCAGGCTTGTATTTTTTTGTAGTGCCAATTTAAATAGAACTAGGTCTTAGTTACCTATTGTCCTCCCCTCGTAGTATACGGCCGTAATTGAAGAAAATATTAGTTGTATTAATTCAACTCGCTATATTTTCATACTATTTTATAGGCTGAAAATACATTATTTATACTCTAGAGTTCGTAAGAACTTAAAAATGTATCTCAATTATTTTATTGTATATTATGTTTGAAATTAATACGGGTTTCTGTTCTGAGTTTCAAATAAAAATATCGCTAATTACCTTTATAGTATATAAACATAAAATAGAGCAGTTATACGTTACTCACCTATGTAACTCTAAAATTTTATTGATTTGTATCTAATCAGATAAGTAAAATTATTGAAGCAAAATATATTCATGTAAAAACGGTGTATAAATACAGTTAGAGGTGAATCTTATAATGTTTTTACCTGAAATGCAAATAAACACTGCAAACTTATGTCCCGTTTATCTTACTAATATTACAAATGAAAGAGTCTGTATGTGTGTGTATATTTGTTACCACTCAGCTCCATAACGGCTAAACGGATTATGATGAAATTTGGTATGTAGGTACTTTAGGTTCTGGAATAGGACATAGGATACTTTTTGTTCTGGAAAATTCTACGGTTACTGTGGAATAACACAAAGCCTAATTCTGCAACGGCTGGGAACGTGACCGAAATATATTTTTCCTATGGTGTCAGAGTTTATAAGGCCGCCCAAGGACCTCTGAAATGGCTTAATGACTGCTATCAATGGATGAAAACAGGGACCGAATATTTAACGTTCCCATCCGAAAATCGGAAGCGCTCAGATGTTATGCAACTAAACGGTCACCCATCAAAATGTGTGCCGCTGGGAACATTGCTTAACTTTGGTGATTGATTAAGATCCCTCAGCCAAGCGCAAAAATTAATACCTAGGTACACTTATTTCTAAAGCTACAACTTGATGAAACTCACATTTTGATTTTCATACATCGACGCTAGAAATCGGAAATGTGGCAACTACGCGATAGTTGCACAGATACACTCCAAAAACAATACCCTACTTGTTGGCTATCGGTTAAAAAATATTTCTCTCTATTTTGGTTGTCGTAATCAGTTAAAAACCTAGACCAACATAGTATAATTTTATAATTCTGTATTTACATAAATTAATTGTCTTTCCCAATTTATTTATTAGTGTATCACTGTAAAACTCAATTGTACCTGGGCGAAGCCGGGCCGGTTCGCTAGTTTGGAATAAATGTACCCGATATAAATAAGATGGCTGTCGGGTACTAATATGTGAAAGTGAAAAGGGAGGGTATTACTATTTGTTAGACGTAGAGTATGAAGAATATCTCAAAAATGATGAGCACGTGGGACAATAAAGTGTCTAGCATAATAAATTAGACCACAAATTGATTTGTCATGATTTGCAAACCATGGAATTCGCAATCCGCAATGGACTGTTAAGTCCATCAGTTAAAATCGGTTTACGTAGAGTCTACGCGACCACCGAATGGCCACCAGCGCCAAGTAATCCGATTGCCGCAACTTACAGTCCCTTCAGAAACATAGTGGACTGTAAGCGTGTTCTCGTGCGTCCTCCTCGTTTGCTGTTTTATTCATTAAGCACAGGTCGATGTTAATAGCATAGTTTTGAGCGTAGTTTTGCAATTTGTATTGCATAATGTGGAACTGAACAATTTTGTGTGGTAATGAATATCCTAAACATCAGAGGCTCTAATTTCTGCAGATGTTTACGCAAAGAATTTTTCGTCATTGCATTTCAGCCAAAGTGGCTTAAATTTTTAGGCTCATTACTTTAATAATTACATTCCATTCTACTTATTTATATCTCTTACAACAAATCTGATTAAATTTTAATGAGTAAACCATTGTAGACTTTAATATTTCTTAGTATAAATACACGATTTGGTCATGCAACAATATCATGTTGTAACAATTCATCAGGTCTCTCCGGTAGGTACTGTGGCCTACAATTTCAGAAAAATTCCATTACAGTAATATTGCTTTTGTTCAAGTGTACACTTGGAGGATAAATTTTCGTTTTCGCATGTTGTGCGTTCAATTTTTTCTTTTGCCTTTTGCATTCGTTGTATAAAAAACAAGATCAATAAGGGATATTTTTAGTAAAGCGACATATAAGTCAAATATGCCAGGTTAAAGTTTTCAATTACTTAGTCTTACAAATAATTAAAGCACACCAAAATCAATTCAATGATAAAAAACTATACCTGTAGATTTTTGATTAATCATTGCTGGTTAAAAAAAGGTTCCTCAAAAAAAACGTTTTTAAATTATGATAAGCACGTTTTCACTTTGCCAGGCTTCCAAGTAAAAATTCACATAGACTTACTACAATANCGTTTTTAAATTATGATAAGCACGTTTTCACTTTGCCAGGCTTCCAAGTAAAAATTCACATAGACTTACTACAATATGCTTTAGCCAATGTCCAGAAAATTCTTAACAAGTTATTTAATGTACAACTATGGCTTTAACAACAAAAACCTTCAGCGAAGAGGGCATTAGGAATTAAAATTTACTACACGGAGTATGTAGGGAGGTTTAAGCTAAACGTAAAGGCATGGGCAAAATGTCAACTACATTTTGCGGGGCGTGTATAAATAACTCTAGCTAAGAGAGAAAAGCTCTGAAATCAATTTTCTGTTGTTTCACGTCGTGATTTATTAGAACTCATTTCAATCTGTGCTTATCACACGACGATATATGAGCCCAGAGTAACGCTGAAGTAACAATACCAAGATTAACTGTCGTAATTAGAGTAACTAATGGCCCTAACCGGGGAAAAAGGTAGCCCAGTTCTGCCATGAAGTAAGCTTATTTTTGCAATACATTCTNGTAACTAATGGCCCTAACCGGGGAAAAAGGTAGCCCAGTTCTGCCATGAAGTAAGCTTATTTTTGCAATACATTCTCGTGTATATTAATCTTTAAAACATATCTGCTCACATATAAAGAGGTTATAGAAAAGGTACGTAAACCTGCGAAAAATATTCGTCGTTGAAAGTAACCATTTGAATAATATATCATTATCGCATCATGTTACCTTCCAAAGAAAATATAAAGTTCTCAATATATCCTGTCACAAATGGTAATTTGAGATAAGTTAGTTCAATCAATAACATTTCACTTTCAGTTACAAATGGTAGGTAACTGTACGTGTACGTTAAAAGAGAGAATTNGTTAGTTCAATCAATAACATTTCACTTTCAGTTACAAATGGTAGGTAACTGTACGTGTACGTTAAAAGAGAGAATTCGCCCTGCTGTTGGTAGGTTACAACATACGAATATTTTTGAAGTCCAAGTGGAAGTCGTGAATAGGAAGACATTTCCTGGTCTTCTTTCTGTTTCCGTCTACAAACATTAAGCTGAATAATCCACTGTGCATAATATCAGGAGAGGCAGGATTCCAATCTTAACTCCACGTTGCAAGGCAGTCGATCACACTTATGACGTAACAAACATAGGTAATACCAGCGAGAATTGCAATTTGCGTTATTCCCATCACAAAATATTCAAAATTCATCGGCACATAGTGCATGATCAAAATTTTTTGCAAACAAGAATTGCACGTTATTAAATATTAAATAAAACTATCGATTAAGTGTAACACGACAATAGTAATGAGTGTTTTCCATCTCCAGACGTTATATTTGACGAGAGTTTGTCACATATCGCGAATTCTGTCATAAACAAAACCTTTTTTGTAAATGTGTGTATTTATTCCTAGAAGACGACAGNTTGTCACATATCGCGAATTCTGTCATAAACAAAACCTTTTTTGTAAATGTGTGTATTTATTCCTAGAAGACGACATTTTAAAGTAATAATTTGATCAGATGATTTACAATCCGTCGGTTAAAACTATCGTACTTCCACGTATCAATATTTAACTAAAAATAATTTTCAACCGCAAGTATATTAATAAATTGTTTTCTGAAACCACATGTATTGCAGAGGCTACAAAATTATATCCACAAATTTTGGTATATTATTTCGTTAAGAAATAACAACCGTACATCGGTGCTATTAAGTTACAACCGAGAAAATAAACAAATAATGAACGCGTGATCATATTTGCAGTAACTGATAGAAAACCTAACATACTAACCAAAAAATTATGTGATTATTTGTTGCTGTGTATAGAGGAAATCTGAATTCTAACAGATTTGACAATCGTCCTTTATCGACACGTTATAAAAATACGCACACACACTCACACAAACACACACATACATAATTACCATTGGCGATTAGCTATTTCGAATTAATTATATGTGCCCACAGTTTAATTTTAACACAAAACGCTACATTTGAGCAAAAACACGTANTAGCTATTTCGAATTAATTATATGTGCCCACAGTTTAATTTTAACACAAAACGCTACATTTGAGCAAAAACACGTAGTGATTTAAAGCAAGAGCTTTTGGCCATTAGGAAATACGTTACTTTATACTTCGGCCTAATATATTTTGACCTGTTGAATTATGCCATAATATTCAAACGNCCATTAGGAAATACGTTACTTTATACTTCGGCCTAATATATTTTGACCTGTTGAATTATGCCATAATATTCAAACTAATTGTATGATTAATTCATATTTGCAAACATCGTAAGATCACTTAATTTTTTTAAAGAAATTCATATGTCTAATATTTGTTCTCGTGTATNTTCATATTTGCAAACATCGTAAGATCACTTAATTTTTTTAAAGAAATTCATATGTCTAATATTTGTTCTCGTGTATCGCTTTTTTAATCACCAGGAATATGAAATTCTATTTATATTACCGAACGACAAAAAACACACACCGTTATATTTACTAAATAAACAGCTTGTACACTAATCACCTATAACAAAATTTCCCTAGTTTAAAACCGCAATCTGTGGCTATGAAAGCGATTCTCTTTGTAAATTTTTTACATTTACACAAACACATTCATAAAAATTAATTTTATATGTTAATTAGAAATTCAAATGTTTTTACACTTATATTAACAAATCCAGTATAAATATTTCTAAGTACATATGATTTTGAAAACAGCATGTGCCAAAAAATTTGAAAGAAACTGAAATGTCAAGTTTAATATTTTAATAATAATCACTGAAAAAAAATAAAATTTACATTATCAAAAATTTCTAACTCCTTTTGAATCAGCGCACTGCCAAAGTGCATATTTTGTTATTGCGTTACATTTTCATATGGAAGTTTGAAAATCTCTACCTTTATTTATACGAAGAATATTAATATATTTTTTTATGGCATGAAAAGCTTTCAGTTCATTATTATTATCCATCTGCAACAGTAGCCAGTTCTTGTATAGTAAATCGATAGACCGCTTTCCTTGTCTTGTGTAGACCTGTGAGGCGTGCCTCATTGCGTAGTGACTTGCAGTGAAGGATGTTCGGTCATGACTCCCACGCAAGGCATCGGTATGTGTGTATGTTTAAGTTTCGCCTCAGGCACCCATTTACAAACTTGGTGAGGTTAGATTGTGGAAAATGGAGTAGAGAACATAATACGACCTATGATATAACGTTATTATTAAGAGAGAGAGAGAGAGAGAGAGAGNGAAAATGGAGTAGAGAACATAATACGACCTATGATATAACGTTATTATTAAGAGAGAGAGAGAGAGAGAGAGAGACGCCTTGGAAATTGTGAATTAAATACTACAATTAGCAAAGTATCATATGTTAGGTGAGATAAAGAAAAAGATTCGTTATAAGTGTGATTTGGTAATCTGTCATCTGCGAACATTTCGCGCGCGATAACATCGCCCATCATTGAGAAATTAAGGGTCGCCGTGGTATTCAGGGGCCTCCCTAGTATAATTCTTTTAAGCCCCTCAAGGTTACGTCCTTCCTTAAGGACGCATTGCAGTGGCGATGGCAAAAAGCACAATCAAGCTTCACATGTGTCTTGTTTCCTCAGAATTTTAAGCGACGACTATAAGGTTTTAATTCAGCAATATGTCTCTGNCAAGCTTCACATGTGTCTTGTTTCCTCAGAATTTTAAGCGACGACTATAAGGTTTTAATTCAGCAATATGTCTCTGTAGCGTTTGAAACACTGTTTTGCAGAAGAATTAACATCGTAAACAGAGTAATACTTACACGCCATTTTGACTGACTTTGACACAGCTCAACGACCACAGTTATGTTTCAATAACCAAAATTTATGAAATAGAAACAGATTATGGGCTTTACTGAAAAAAATATTTACACTAAAATTATCGATAATTTAAAAAAAAATTGGAATTCACAGTACTGATAACACGTTACTCTTATTATAACTAGATATACCACTTAACAATAAAAATTGTGTTACCCGTGGGTGACGTGTTACGCAACAACCGTGACTACATTAAAGGAACACAAAACGTTGGTTTGGTGTATCGCTAAATCGCTAAAATATTAGGGGGCCTGCACCCCTAAGAAATTTCAATCACTTGGATTCGCAGGTCAATGTGCTTAGGCCTGAAAGGCCTCTGCATTTACCTTGGCATTTTTGGTGAGCTTGGTGAAATGAATGAACATGGTAGTATGATTTCGTGGGTGATATTGAGTAGTGTGGTGCTTGGCCATCGGGGGTCCCCTCCTCCACCTCCTCATACCCGCAGCAGTGTTATTGCTGCGGCCGCAAAGTGGGAAGGAGGTTGTAGCCACTGGAACCTCCACCTAACCCCTCAGACATCATTTCCTGCCTCGTGAGCAGCCAGGCTTTTGGTATCCAGTCTGGAGAATGCAGCTCTTCACATATCCGCTCCCAAGCCGCACCCAGCTGCAGGTTTTCCTCCTCCTTAAGAAAGCCTGGTAAGGTTTTCACCACTCCCCATCCCAGGCAATCCTGGGATGGGGAGTGGTGTTATCGGACTTGGTTTGGTGTAACACTCTCACGCTAACGGTTATCGTGAAATTATGCAATGTACCTGTGGCACCCTTTCAAACGTTGCATATATTCTCGAGAAATTTTCGCCGGAGTGTTTTAACAATCACGTTACGCCATAAGTCTTATTGTGGTTTCTACCCCATTTTCTGTAGGAGGTACCGAATCATCTCAAAGTTTGTAACTGGATTTCATATTCGTTCTGTACACGAATCACTCCGAATTCATAGTAAGGTACATTATAAAGAATTTACTTATTAAAAGTCAAAATTTGTTTTTACAAAATGTGTTTTATTTCTAAGTAAAATCACTTTAGGTTTTATTCGTATTCTTTAAACATCTTGCGTTCATAATTATGCAAGTTTGCGTCGTAGTAGTCCTTCCCAATATTAAATGTTCAGAGGATTTTACAGACCTAAACAGCACTGATCAATAAACACAGCAGAATTCAAGACGTATTTTGTTTGTTACTTTTTTTTTTGTTCATGACCACAGAAATGTTGGCAAAGACTTGCAATAATCTCGCGTCTCCAGGTAGCACATCATTATATTTCATCTCAGTTCTTGCTAGTGCCGCCAGAATACGTGACGAGTCCAGTCTGAACAGGTGATGATATACCAGGGCCAGTAAGAATATGTGCGTACTTGACAAGTGTAAACATGCCTACTGACAATTCGGATATGGCCTTAGCAACCTAAATGCAGCGTGTTTAACCTAATATGATAAGAGTCGAAACCTTTTAAATTAAATACCCATAAGTTTTTTTGGTGAGGAGGGGGGTAGCGTAGTCGTCTTTTTGCCAGGAATCTGGGTTCGATTATCGGCACAGACCCTTGGAATTTTTCAAGTAGTTGTTGGTTTGTCTAACTGTATACTATAGAAAGCAAAGGATCAACCTGCAATAATGTCTTTGGTGGTCAACTTTTTACCAACCGTGACGTTGCTTTGGGTACTACCAAATTTTAGGCTGTTCATAAGGGACCAAGTTTTATTAATACGATGTTCTTAACCGCGCAATTTTATGCATTTCATTCTATCAAAACAATAGTATTTATTTTTGTGATTTCAAAATAAGTACATAACCTTACAAAATATTTAAAACATCCTTATCTCCGTAAATTTACACTCGGAACTAATCTCAATACTTTGATGTTTTAAACTCGCCGATGGTTTCTCGAAACCTACCAAAGTGTTAGGCCATAAATTTTCCCCTCGACGTTGTTTAAGTACAGCAAGAAAGTTGCTGATATTCTGTTCTTAGATAAAGAGTGAAAAAGTTGCGAATTTTATCGTCGATTATAAAAAAGTTATTTAAAAGAAATAATCAACTAATTAAAATAATTATATAAGCATATTATATTAAAATTGTCCAGTTTCACCTGAATATAAAATAAAAAGCCGACAGATATTCTTCTCCATTACAAATATTTGAGAGGCTAAATTAAATTCCCATTCTACAGATAATACATATTAAATCGTTATTTTTGTGAATAAGGTAACGGGACGTATTTCCGTACAATCAAAAACAAATGTTCGCACTTCTCTTTTGTATTTATGTTATTAAACACAGTACAATTGATAATAAAAACTTTGGGTTATGCATGTCCAGTTATGCATATAAAATACCTATCAGTCACAAAAAATAAAGATATTGTGTTTTCGAATTACCCGGATAATTACAGTAACAAGCAATAAAGTGAACAGTTCGCCATGCAAAACGTAACCTAAATCACTCTACCACCAAGGGGCAGCGGTGGCGTAGTGTCCAGGTCGCTCGCCTCCCACCACGGCGATCCGGGTTCGATCCCCGGCGGGTTCGCTCCCGGATTTTCGCATGTGCTGGACGAAGCCGCTTGCCAGCGGGCTTTCTCGGGGTACTCCCGTTTTCCCCGCCCCTACATTCCAGGGTCTCATTTCTGTCAAGCCCGGGCATGACGGTCACCTACGGGTTCCAGCTGGAAAGACCGTCACTCGGAGGGTGTTGCCTTGCCCAGGGTGCACTCCCCACACGCCATTATTACTCCACCACCATACGTAATCAAACCTGGGTAAACAACATTGCTTACGCCGCATGACCTTTATAGAGCCTCGAGTAAAGAATGGATACCGGCACGTGTACAATTTACACGTGTTGATATGTTCAGTATTAAAATATTCCCTCTCCTCTTTTAGAATATACACGAGTGTGTTAGATTTTACTGCAGAGAGTTTTATCTTAATTAAAATAAAAACTTATCCTGTTTATTCAATAAGTGTGTAATATGACTATCAGTGACACTAAATAGTGTTAGATAAGAAAACACACACGTACACTTGAACACTGCAACGAAAGCATAGACACGGAGCAGCCGGCAACGGTCGGCTGCTGAGATGTATAGCTCTACAAATTAATATATTCTACGACCCTTTGAGACAGAAACCACGAGCGTAGTGGTTCATGATTATGAAGTGCTTTCTGCTCTAAGTAAGTGAATAACGCCAGCTGTATAGGTAAATACTGATCATACTGGAGTTGAAGAATAACTTGCTAGCAATTCTGTGCTAACTCACGCTGGCTGGCAACTTATATTTTTTGATAGTTTCATATGCAAACTGCTTTTTCCTGCGGTTAGCAGGATGTTACAAAATATCTGCAAAGATATTTGTTCGTGACTATAATATCTACAGAAGTGGTAAACCTAGCATACATGTTGGAGTGTCCACTTACTCCGAAGTTTCTGTTAGCGAGTTGCGTGTTTGGACAGCTAAATTAACTGCCGTCACTATCAGTGTTTTAAATTCGTCCTTCACTAAAAATGTACCCGTAAAGGTAAGCCTATTAAAAATAATTTCGTATATAAAATGTGTAAAATTACACGTACCTATATTAAGTATGTTTTGTAATAACACGAAGAAGTGAAGTACAGCCGTAAGAAAAGTCGCAACAAAGAAATAGATCTGGTAATTTGTATAACAGGAAGTCGTATTTAGGAAAAATGCCCATTCTAAGTTATACTGTCCGGACTTACGGAAAAATATTTCCTAGTTCCGGAAATGTGTGCGAAGGAGGGGGTAAACTGGAATATGTCGTGCCTGTCACAATATTAATTTTAATGAAAATAATACACTTGGGTTGACATACGTTTCTTAACGTACTCAGTTTAATGCCTAGAAACGCCAGCAAATACAAGGTTTGCCCATCGTCATATTGAAACGCAAAGCTAATGATCACACATGGGTATTGAACGCGCTATACGAGTACTCATAGTAACAGCCACCCTACTTTCAGAGAGAAAAAGAGCGAGATCTGGTGAAACGTTTGAAGAGAAAATAGATGTTCAGATCTTGATTACAAGACGAGTCTTTCATTCGCTATGTTGTCGCGGGAGATCTTTAATAACAATCACATTGGCACATGACGCTAATTAATCGTTCACGCGTTACGGATAACGTACTGTTACGGTGTGGTCAGGCCTTAGCTGAACGGCTTGCCTGATCACACCTTCAAACATAAACGAGCGGGANCTCCTCACACCCGCAGCAGTGTTAATGCTGCGGCCGCAAAGTGGGAAGGAGGTTGTAGCCACTGGAACCTCCACCTAACCCCTCAGACATCATTTCCTGCCTCGTGAACAGCCAGGCTTTTGGTATCCAGTCTGGAGAATGCAGCTCTTCACATATCTGCTCCCAAGCCGCACCCAGCTGCAGGTTTTCCCCCTCCTTAAGAAAGCCTGGTAAGTTTTTCACCACTCCCCATCCCAGGCAATCCTGGGATGGGGAGTGGTGTTATCGGACTTGGTTTGGTGTAACACTCTCACGCTAACGGTTATCGTGAAATTATGCAATGTACCTGGCACCCTTTCAAACGTTGCATATATTCTCGAGAAATTTTCGCCGGAGTGTTTTAACAATCACGTTACGCCATAAGTCTTATTGTGGTTTCTACCCCATTTTCTGTAGGAGGTACCGAATCATCTCAAAGTTTGTAACTGGATTTCATATTCGTTCTGTACACGAATCACTCCGAATTCATAGTAAGGTACATTATAAAGAATTTACTTATTAAAAGTCAAAATTGGTTTTTACAAAATGTATTTTATTTCTAAGTAAAATGATTTTAGGTTTTATTCGTCTTCTTTAAACATCTTGCGTTCATAATTATGCAAGTTTGCGTCGTAGTAGTCCTTCCCAATATTAAATGTTCAGAGGATTTTACAGACCTAAACAGCACTGATCATTAAACACAGCAGAATTCAAGACGTATTTTGTTTGTTACTTTTTTTTTTGTTCATGATCACAGAAATGTTGGCAAAGACTTCAAATAATCTCGCGTCTCCAGGTAGCACATCATTATATTTCATCTCAGTTATTGCCAGTGCCGCCAGAATACGTGACGAGTCCAGTCTGAATAGGCGATGACATACCAGGGCCAGTAAGAATATGTGCGTACTTGACAAGTGTAAACATGCCTACTGACAATTCGGATATGGCTTTAGCAACCTTAAATGCAGTGTGTCTCACCTAATATGATAAGAGTTGAAGCATTTTAAAATTAAATACCTTTAAGTTTTTTTGGGGAGGAGGGGGGTAGCGTGGTCGTCTTTCTCCCAGGAATATTGGTTCGATTATCGGCACAGACCCTTGGAATTTTTCAAGCAGTTGTTGGCTTCTCTAATTGTATACTATGGAAAGCAAAGGATGGATCAACCTGCAATAACGTCTTTGGCGGTCAACTTTTTACCAACCGTGACGTTGCCTCGGGTACTTCTAAATTTTAGGCTTTTCATAAGAGACCAAGTTTTATTAATACAATGTTATTAATAGCGTAATTTTATGCATTACATTCTGTCAAAACAACAATATTTATTTTTGTGATTTCAAAAAAAGTACACAACATTACAAGATATTTAAAATATCCTTATCTCTGTAAACTTACACTCGAAACTACTCTATATACTTTCATGTTTCAAACTCGCCAATGTTTTTTCGAAACCTACCAAATTTTTAGGCCATAAATTTTTCCCTCGACGTTGTTTAAGTACAGCAAGAAAGTTGCTTGTATTCTGTTCTTAGATAAAGAGTGGAAAAGTTGCGAATTTTACAGTCGATTATAAAAAAAGTTATTTAAAAGAAATAATAAAATAATTATTTAAGAATATTATATTAAAATTGACCAGTTTCGCATGAATATAAAATAAGAAGCCGACAGATATACTTATCTCTTACAAATATTTGAGGGGCAAAATTAGATTCCTATTTTACAGAAAATACATATTAAATCGTTATTTTGGTGAATAAGGTAACGGGACGTATTTCCGTACAATCAAAAACAAAAATTTGCACTTCTATTTTGCATTTATGTTATTAAACACAGAAATGACAATAAATACTTTCGGTTATGCATGTCCAGTTATGCATATGAAATACCTATCAGTCAAAAAAAAAAAAAAAGAATATTGTGTTTTCGAATTACCCGGAAAATACAGCAACAAGAAATAACGTGAACAGTTCGCCATGCAAAACGTAACCTAAATCACTCCACGACCATACGTAATCAAACCTGGTTAAAGAAAATGGCTTACGCCGCGTGACCTTTATGGAGTCTCGAGTAAAGAATGGATACCGGCACGTGTACAATTTACACGTGTTGATATGTTCAGTATTACATATTCCCTCTCTTCTTTTAGAATAGCTGAATGCTATACACGTGTGTGTTAAATATTACTGCCGATAGTTTTATCTTAATAAAAATAAAAACTTATCCCGTTTACTCAATTAGTGTGTAATATGACTATTAATGACACTAAATAGTGTTAAATTAGAAAACACATACGTACACTTGAACACTGCAACGAAAGCATAGAAAAGGAGCAGCCGGTAACGGTAAGCTGTTGAGATGTAAAGCTCTACAAATTTATTTATTCTACGACCCTTTGGGACAGAAACCACGAGCGTAGTGGTTCATGATTATGAAGTGCTTTCTCCTCTAAATAAATGAAACACGCCAGCTGTATAGGTAAATACTGATCATACTGGAGTTGAAGAATAACTTGCTGGCAATTCTGTGCTAACTCACGCTGGCTGGCAACTTATATTTTTTGATAGTTTCATATGCAAACTGCTTTTTCCTGCGGTTAGCAGGATGTTACAAAATATCTGCAAAGATATTTGTTCGTGACTATAATATCTATAGAAGTGGTAAACCTAGCATACGTGTTGGAGTGTCCACTTACTTCGATGTCTCTGTTAGCGAGTTGCACGTATAGACAGCTAAATTAACTGCCGTCACGATCAGCATTTTAAATTCGTCCTTCATTAAAAATGTACCCGTAAAGCCTATTAAATATAATCTCGTATACAACATGTGTAAAATTAAACGTACCTATATTAATTATGTTTTGTAATAACACGAAGAAGTGAAGTACAGCCGTAAGAAAAGTTGCAACAAAGAAATAGATCTGGTAATTTGTATAATAGGAAGTCGTATTTATGAAAAATGCCCATTCTAAGTTATACTGTCGGGACTTACGGAAAAATATTTCCTAGTTCCGGAAATGTGTGCGAAGGAGCGGGTAAACTGGAATCTGTCGTGCATGTCATAATATTAATTTTAATGAAAATAATACACTTGGGTTAACATACGTATCTTAACGTACTCAGTTTAATGCCTAGAAACGCCAGCAAATACAAGGTTTGCACATCGTCATATTGAAACGCAAAGCTAATGATCACACATGGGTATTAAACGCGCTATACGGGTACTCATAGTAACAACCACCCTTCTTTCAGAGAGAAAAAGAGCGAGATCTGGTGAAACATTTAAAGAGAAAATGGATGTTCACAACTTGATTACAAGACAAGTCTTTCATTCGCTATGTTGTCGCGGGAGATCTTTAATAACAATCACATTGGCACATGACGCGAATTAATCGTTCACGCGTTACGGATAACGTACGATGCTGAAACATAAATTCTAAGGCCTTAGTCATGTAGTGTTTATTCGTTTGATATTCATTGACAAGCAGTCCTTGTTGACTGGCAGTATTCTAAAGGTCCGTAGGCTTCGGTGATTAGATTATTCAAGAATGCTCTTTTATATCACTACCAGCAGCTGCGTAGAACTTTTACATGTTGGAGCCTGCAAGGTTTCTAATGATATTTCCAGTTATTTTCTTGTGTCCAGCACAGCAGTCATGCTCAGATATGACATAGAAATGCTGGCACCTGACTGGCTGGTCAGAGTATCAATCATGTTATTCTGCTTATCACAGACAGGCCAAATTTTTTGACAACAATTGCACTGGGTTGTGTAGTTAGTTTTTATGACGTGAGAATTCTTGCGCCTCTTATCTGATTAGGGCCAGAAGGATACCATTTCAGGGGTTAATGACACGTTTTGCCAAAGTTCTTACTCCTAGCTGGCCCGTAGACTAAATATGAGAGATAGAAAGAGAGAGATGGCGGATGTTAAAATTGGGATCCTGAGAGCCAATGCGGGTGAAGTGAGGTGAGCATCGAGCAGCGCTGGAACGTGAAGGTGGGGTAAACAGAATATCCCGGAGAAAAAAAACACCGACCAGCCGCAACGTCTGGCACGATTCCCACGTCTGAAAATCCGGGATCGACCCCGCCGAGAGTCGAAGGCTTTAGTGGGAGGTTAGCTCGAACTCTGTTGCTTTGTAGTTTCGGCATGCTCGCACAGCTAAGCAGCACGAAAGACAAGAGTCTGACGAGAAACATCTTTCGATAAATGCTGCGAGACGAAAATGGTGATCTGCGTGTCCGAAGTGAATGCCAGTCGAGACAATCTGAAGTTCGCAGTGGGTGAGCTCATTCTTCATCTGGAAACCACTGCACGCCCCCAGCAGTGACTTGCAGTGACCTCTCATGGCATTTTTCAATTTCGGTTCCGTCTGTACCATCCCACATAGTAATATAAGCACATGCTACTCTCGTGTCAACGACCTCGCACTCGGATACGGCACACGTTGACATGAATAAAAAGACCGGTTGGACGATGAGCCTTTTCCGCCCATCTTGTACGTGCGCCAGCTGGAGGACGCTGCAGCGACAGCTTGCGTCAGCACACTTAAAGAAAATATATGATAAGGGTACATAATATCTTTGGTTGATGACTTCCAAAGTTTGTTGCTTATACAAAACCGATTGTGGTACACAATAACAGACAGATTGACAAGTACTAAAGGCTGTTCACAGTAAAGTGAGAAGTTTTGAGTCGCTAGTTACTTTTTTCCTTTCATCCATTTTTTTTATACGTTTTACAAACTTTTTAAATAAATATTGCCATGTAAGTAATTAACACAGCGAGTATTTTCCACAGCACTTTGAAGATAACGTCTAAGACTAAAATAATAATATATATTTATTGACTTTTATTCAAAATGAGAGGGCTTCCAAAAGTGCTCACTTTACCGTGAATAGACTATAACATATTCGTTTATTGAAAAAGTTTTTTCTGGCTGCCACAAAATATTTAACTAACAGCAAGCATATATATGCAACATTTTATGCATATATATGTAGCAATATAATTATTGCATAAAACATTTATACAACTAATAATTATTAAGAAAGAGTACAGAAATCGACGTCAGTACTTATTGTTTGTTGCGTATTTAAATATTTATGCCCATGTTATTTCTATAAATATTCACATATATTTAATGTTATTAAATAAGATCCTTATTTAAAATTTAAAATAATTTTGTAATTTAAATTTCACTTTCCAGAATCTATTTAATTCTTATATACCTAAAATCGAAAACAGTCTATTTATAAAATTAATTACTTAAATAATTCTTTTGAGGTTTTATAGGAGAAGCAGTACGAATAGTTTTTTTCCTTCGACGGAACATGATAAAGTAATTGTACTGTTGGCTTTCCAACGCCTTTAACGTGACAAAACATTGCAGTTATCCAGCTGCAATGAGTATTGCGTGAATGGTCCGTTCTAATTTCAGCAGGAAAATGCTACATATAATAGAAGTAAGGGTTTACAAAGCATGCTCCGGTGAAACGACGTCGTAAATGTGAGCTGCAGAACCTCGTGGTTAGAAGTTAAACGCGGCGAAGAGATATGTTACGAGCTTCGGAGCTCTGTTCAGAGGAAGACGCCGCTATTTGTCTGGAAAATGCTCTTTGCATGTGTAATAGGCGTGTATTTATTCACAAAGGAGTATATTTACTAGGTCGCTGGGAGAATATCCATACAGGTCAAGCGCAAAAAACGTTATAACTGTAGCAGTAAAAGGTTACAGTTTTGGCTTTATCCTTTGTAAAAAGTTTTATAACCACGCAATACTGACAACAATATTACCACAATAATGAGCATATTAAAAGACCCAGTCTGCCAATCCCCCAAACAGAACGCAGAGGATCAGTCATATACACTATTGTTTGTGATAATGGCAAAACCGAGAAAGGAAAACCCGAATCAATACAAACTCGCCGGATGTGTACAACAGTGTACCAGCAATATGTGTTTACGATTANGAGAAAGGAAAACCCGAATCAATACAAACTCGCCGGATGTGTACAACAGTGTACCAGCAATATGTGTTTACGATTGCAGAGATATGGCGTACACGTAGGCCCAGTAGCGCCCTCTCTTGTGTCACCGGAAAGGTCCGTGTTACGCCAAGCTCAGTCAGTGACGAGCCGTCAAACGAAGTGAAAACAGGTGCCAAAATGCCTTGTCGACGTCAAAGTGCGTCATATCAGAATGTGAGTGAGTTCGGACGGGGCAGAATGATCGGTCTCCGGGAAACGGCTTAGTCATATCGTGACATTTCGGCACGTACAGGAAATACTGCTACGGCAGTAATGCGTGTGTGGAACCAGTGGATAGAAGAGGGTCATACGCAGCGACGAGTGGGTACTGGACCACGGAATGTGACTTTAACATGGGATTACCGCCATCTTGTCCGCATGGCCATAACGGACCGTAGAGCCTCGTCCACAGTGTTGGCTCGACACTGGAGCACTGCAACGAGCGTGGGCCTGTCTGCGTCGACGGTTCGACGCCGCCTGCCGCGGGCTGGACTGGTGTCACGCATGACATTGCGACTGCTTTCATTGTTCAGAAACCACAAAAGCCTCAGACTACAATGAGCACGTGAACGCCGTCGCTGGCGTGCTAAGTGGCAAAATGTAGTGTTTTTGGACGAGTCCTACAGTGATGGTCGCATATGTGTTAGATGCTACCGCGGTGACCGCTATCTGGCAGCCTGCATTGTGGAGCAGCATAGCGGACAAACGCCAAGTGTGATGGTTTGGGGCGACATTGGATACACCATGCAAACTCGACTCCCACGTGTTGAGGGCTATCTGAACAGCAACCACTACATCAGGGATGTTTTAGAGCCCAAGGTTCTGCCCCTCCTTCAGTCAACTCCACATGCCATATTTCAGCAGGACAACGCCCGGCTACATGTGGCCTCATTCAATGAAAGATAGGTACCACTGCTTCGCTGGCCTGCACGTTCTCCTGACATGTCACCCTTCGAACATATCTGGGATATGGTTGGTCGGCTACTTGTTCGTCACGGATCTCCAGCGATCACAGTCGTTATTTGTGGGCTCGCATCCAAACCGCGTGGAGGGAAATTCCCAAGAAACTTATCCAGGTATTCTTTGATTTCTTGCCAAAATGTTTAGGGGCTCTGATTGCAGCACGTGGGGGCTTCACACCATACTGAATTCTCAAGGACAGGGATAATGTACAGTTCGATAATGCTAATCAATGTTGTATTGTCATGTACCTAAACTGTGGTACAAAGTGCATTTCAATCACATGTGTCTTTCTTGGTGTTGCATTTTTCACAAGCTTTATAGTGTAGCTGTCATTTAAAAACCGTGCAATATTTTTGAATTGTGTGTTCATAAGAATGGCATTTAAGAAAATCTTCATGTCCGAAATTTTGTTATGGTTTTCTACTTCTGTACCTGTGTATTTTATAAAAGCGAAAATGCGCTAATACGAGTGTTTCATAGTAACATATATCTTTATTGCTACTCCAAAAAACTACATTGTCTACAATGAAAGTCCTAAATATATGCGAGTTGATAAATGACTTCATTTCTGTTCAGTGCCTTGCGCATAAAGGCGACCATGCATTCAATGCACGTACCTTGGTCGCCCTTAGAACTTTTACGCTTCTAGGCCACGGACACGCAAAATATATCAACAGTCCTTTTTGCTGCTGGCATTTAGCTATCAATAATTCTTACGAACACTTACAGGAGTAGTTATTTTGCTCGTAGCTTATAACTAGGAGCACATGTTTTCCTGAAAATTTTCCGCCTCTAGTTATACTGCAAAACACTTTAGTTCAGATCCACTTTCATGATTGGATGATTTTAATTGTCACGTCCGCGCGTCTTAAGTGTCTACCTACGAATCACGGACTTCACAGTTTCGGGGAAACTTAATTCTGATTGGCCCAAAGTTAGGTAAAAATATAACTTCTCACGAAAACACGTGGGTAATAACCAAATGGAAGTTGCTGTTGTGCACATAGAAAGTCGAAGTCTAACATCCGTGTACATATTTCGCTAAAAAAAAACGTTTTCCTAGTTACAATCATTCATCACAAGAATCGATATTATTATTTCTTTTATTTTAGCACAGTAGAATGAAGAAGTGTAGTTCATCGCAAAGGAACAGGGGACCGGAGACGTAGTTGGCCACTGCCATCTTGGAATTTTACTTTTTCCCTTAAAATTTTCGGTTTTTTTCCTCAAAATCGACCAATTTTCCCTCAAAATTTCCTTTTATACCTAAAAAAAGCACCGATCCCCCAGTTACAAAAATGATCCCTCTAAGGCACATTTCGATCCATCGGAAGGATTTGGGGGATCGATTTCGAGGGCAGGGTAGAGGCGGCCATATTGGTTTTATAAGAATAGGGAAAGCCAAATCGATATCCAGAGTCCAGGGTCCGGTGTCAGGCTTTACCGTCAGCTTTCTTGATTCTGTCAGCCATCTTATCCGCCATATTGGATCCAAGTAACATTGACCTTGACCATGTAACTTTTACCCTTTAAAACCTAAAAAATCTAATAATATCCTAAAAATCCCAACAAAATAAAGAACTGATTTTAAAAACTTTATAAAAATATTTCAAAATCATTGTAAAATTTATAAAAAAATTGTTATTAAAAATTGATTTAACCAAAACTTATGTTTCCGGAGGTTCCCCAGCATCATGTCCAGCAGACGAATGACCCCCACCCCTCCTCTATTCAATCACTTTGTCTTAACATTCCACTCCCCACCCCCTCACAGTTACTCATTCCAACGTTCGCAGCCATCTTGTTTTCTTCGCATGTCATTTGTTTTCAATTTCAACAACTTCGTAGTGCTAATGTATTAATTATCGATTTAGCCACCAGGTGAGCTGACAATTTAGCCACCAGGTGGCAGCCATATTTGTTGATATTTTTAACTTATAGGTGGTGCAGTCGGCGCCCTTAATATTGGATTGTAATTCATTGTCTAGAGGTAGCGCTAATTTATCGATTATGCTGCCTGCTATCGGTCTGTACAGAATGGTGACAAGGACCATTCCTACAAACTATGTAAATTGTAATATTTAATTATTGGTTTTATTTTTCGACATATGTGTTTTATGTTAAATCATTTTTATACAAAGTGTTTTTTGTAAATAAATAAAATACGTAATATTTTTTTTTAACTAATTTCATTTGTTAATGTACAAAATGTGAAAATACATACAGTTTACACAGGTTAATTAATTGCAATCTTCTTTGCACACCGCTCGAAGTCCGCATCGTTGACCCAGTATTTGTAGCGGGGTGGGAAACCCCACCACTTGACATACGATCATCCATTACGTCGTTTCATATACTTCTCCACCAAACACACATGAGGAAACTTTGTAAGCAGGGTCTCCTATACGTAGAAACCACCATGGATGGGAACATTATTCAGATCCTCGAGAAAGTATGTCCTCGGGGCATAGTTACGTATACGTCGCACACGAATGCGTTCGGGGTTCCAATTCGCTATGAACCCTTTCTCGAAGATGCTTTTCTGTTTGGAGATGCGCACCAAGACGCCAACCTTGGATTTACGCTTGCGTATGTACCTCCTCTTCAGAGTAGTTTAAACAGTTCGTAGCAGGGAGTTGTCTTTCATGTCTTCGGGCTTCACGTGAGTGGTAGAGTGAACGGTAGAATTGTACTCGTGTATGAGTTTTTGGTGTATATCCAACGACTTGCAGTTACCATTCGCAGTCAAATGCCTCCACATCTTGCTCTTCAGAGTCCTGTTGAACTCTCGACGATAGCAGATTTGAGATTGCTTTGTGTGAAAAAATGATTTATGTTGTGTTACTTCATAATGGCTGTAAACCTTGCGTTGTAGAATTCCTTGACCTGGTTGGTTTGTAGATTAGTTGGGATGCATCCTTCTCACAATACATCCGACATGGCGTCGGTGACATTACGTGCATTCTTCGACTTGACCGATCGAACACAGTGAATTTGCTATATGAATCGATGACGGCCAACACGTATTTGTAGCCCTGGTTGACCCAAGCATACGGTATCATCTCGACGAGGTCGGCTTGAAAAAGTTCGTTCAACCCACAAACCATGACCTTGCGGCGGTGATATTTGCGTCTCGCAGATGCGCGCAGTTCATTGGCGATTCTCAATCGACTCATTGTATGAAGCCTCCCTCCTTGAGTTCTTTCACGATTAAAATTATCTCGTTAGGGACGGAATAATTTCCAACCCTTTGCAAAGCGAGCAGTAACTTCAAACTTTCGACCAGCTAGTTTGGATAGTCCCAAAACATTTATATGATGTTCCTAACGTAGTCTATCTTCTTAAAACCTTCACCGATTTTGAGTGCTTTGCTACTGAAAAGTTCTGCGAGATTGTCGATTTTTTCGTGATCTTCGTTCTTATAAGAACCGGTCTCGGGATCGTTATCATGGCAAAGTGCATGCGTGAATTCGAGCAGTATCATGTATTCCAGCAGGTCGGATTCTGTAAACTCCCTGGGCTCCTTTAGAAATCGAAGTTCGTAAAGCCCGGGGGTTCCACGTGTGTTGTAATCGCCAACTTTGATAATCTCACAAGGTAGAAACTCTATTTCTGTAGCACCCAAGAACCATTTATCATTATGCCTGTATACGTCATATGTCGTATCATTATTATGCGAAGTGTACGATGGTAGGTACCAGCAAAGCAAAGTGCTGGGTTTGAGGACTCTCTTCTGTACTTTTTTCTTGTGTGCCAAATCCGCATCAGGTCCATCGTTCCGATCTGTTTGTACGTCATCAGGTTTTCGCTTCTTCATAGGCTCAGCGGTATCGTCCATGTTGGTCTTCATGGCTACGGGTACTCCATCGCTCTCCCTGAGTACATCGAGACGACGAGTTTTGGGCTTAAAAATGTCTCCATTTATAAGGTCGCACGAAAGTCTAACTCTTCTGGAGAGAAAACACTTCAAGTGAACGGGCTGTTTTGTTCGATGCAGGTAGCTAGCAATGTCCGACATCGCACTGAATAAAAATTGTGACTGTTGCTCTCTGTTATAGGTTTGACGCTATACCACCACTGTGGAAGACAGTGTGGCTTATAGTGTCATGGTTAATGCCCCCAGGCACAGACTATAANTCATTATTTGAGTTATGCCCCCAGCATACTCTCATACTCTTCAAGTACAAACTCAAGAAAAGCTAGTTCGTAACAGTACGATGCTGAAACATCAATTCTAAGGCCTTAGTCATGTAGTGTTTATTCGTTTGATATTCATTGACAAGCAGTCCTTGTTGACTGGCAGTATTCTAAAGGTCCGTAGGCTTCGGTGATTAGATTAGTCAAGAATGCTCTTTCATGTCACTACCAGCAGCTGCGTAGAACGTTTTCATGTTGGAGCCTGCAAAGTTTCTAATGATATGTCTGGTTATTTTCTTGTGTCCAGCACAGCAGTCATGCTCAGATATGACATAGAAATACTGGCACCTGACTGGCTGGTCAGAGTATCAATCATGTCATTCTGCTTATCACAGACTGGCCAAATTTTTTGACAACAATTGCACTGGGTTGTGTAGTTAGTTTTTATGACGTGAGAATTCTTGCGCCTTTTATCTGATTAGGGCCAGAAGGATACCATTTCAGGGTTGATGACACGTTTTGCCACAGTGATTACTCCTAGCTGGCCCGTAGACTAAATATGAGTGAGTGATAGAGGGAGAGTGATGGCGGCTCTTAACATCGTGATCCTGAGAGCCAACGCGGGTGAAGCGAGCTGAGCATCGAGTAGCGCTGGAACGTGAAGGTGGGGTAAACAGAATATCCCGGAGGAAAAAAACACCGACCAGCCGCAACGTCTGGCACGATTCCCACGTCTGAAAATCCGGGAACGACCCCGCCGAGAGTCGAAGGCTTTAGTGGGAGGCTAGCTCGAACTCTGTTGCTTTGTAGTTTCGGCATGCTCGCACAGCTAAGTAGCACGGAAGACAGAGTCTGACGAGAAACATCTTTCGGTAAATGCTGCGTGACGAAAATGGTGATCTGCGTGTCCGAAGTGAATGCCAGTCGAGACAATCTGAAGTTCGCAGTGGGTGAGCTCATTATTCATCTGGAAACCACTGCACGCCCCCAGCAGTGACTTGCAGTGACCTCTCATGGAATGTTTCAAGTTTGGTTCCGTCTGAACCATCATACATAGTAATATAAGCTCATGCTACTCTCGTGTCAACGACTTCGCACTCGGATACGGCACACGTTGACATGAATGAAAAGACCGGTTGGACGATGAGCCTTTTCCGCCCATCTTGTACGTGCGCCAGCTGGAGGACGCTGCAGCGACAGCTTGAGTCAGCACACTTGAAGAAAATATATGGTAATGGTTACATAATATCTTTGGTTGATGGCTTCCAAGGTTTGTTTCTTATACAAAACCGATTGTGGTCCACAATAAGAGACAGATTGACAATTACTAAAGGCTGTTCACAATAAAGTGAGAACTTTTGAGTAGCTAGTTACTTTTTTCCTTTCAGCCATTTTTTTATACGTTTTACAATCTTTTTAAATAAATATTGCCATGTAAGTAATAAACACAGCGAGTATTTTTCACAGCACTTTGAAGATAACGTCTAAGACTAAAATAATAATATATATTTATTGACTTTTATTCAAAATGAGAGGGCTTCCAAAAGTGCTCACTTTACCGTGAATAGACTATAACATATTCGTTTATTGAAAAAGATTTTTCTTGATTCCCACAAAATATTTAACTAATAGCAAACATATATATGCAACATTTTATGCATATATATGCAGCAACATAATTATTGCATAAAACATTTATACAACTAATAATTATTAAGAAAGAGTACAGAAATCGACGTCAGTACTTATTGTTTGTTGCGTATTTAAATATTTATGCCCATGTTATTTCTATAAATATTCACATATATTTAATGTTATTAAATAAGATCCTTATTTAAAATTTAAAATAATTTTGTAATTTAAATTTTACTTTCCAGAATCTATTTATTTCTTATATACCTAAAATCGAAAACAGTATATTTATAAAATTAATTACTTAAATAATTCTTTTGAGGTTTTATAGGAGAAGCAGTACGAATAGTTTTTTTCCTTCGACGGAACATGATAAAGTAATTGTACTGTTGGCTTTCCAACGCCTTTAACGTGACAAAACATTGCAGTTATCCAGCTGCAATGAGTATTGCGTGAATGGTCCGTTCTAATTTCAGCAGGAAAATGCTACATATAATAGAAGTAAGGGTTTACAAAGCATGCTCCGGTGAAACGACGTCGTAAATGTGAGCTGCAGAACCTCGTGGTTAGAAGTTAAACGCGGCGAAGAGATATGTTACGAGCTTCGGAGCTCTGTTCAGAGGAAGACGCCGCTATTTGTCTGGANGAAGTTAAACGCGGCGAAGAGATATGTTACGAGCTTCGGAGCTCTGTTCAGAGGAAGACGCCGCTATTTGTCTGGAAAATGCTCTTTGCATGTGTAATAGGCGTGTATTTATTCACAAAGGAGTATATTTACTAGGTCGCTGGGAGAATATCCATACAGGTCAAGCGCAAAAAACGTTATAACTGTAGCAGTAAAAGGTTACAGTTTTGGCTTTATCCTTTGTAAAAAGTTTTATAACCACGCAATACTGACAACAATATTACCACAATAATGAGCATATTAAAAGACCCAGTCTGCCAATCCCCCAAACAGAACGCAGAGGATCAGTCATATATACTATTGTTTGTGATAATGGCAAAACCGAGAAAGGAAAACCCGAATCAATACAAACTCGCCGGATGTGTACAACAGTGTACCAGCAATATGTGTTTACGATTACAGAGATATGGCGTACACGTAGGCCCAGTAGCGCCCTCTCTTGTGTCACCGGAAAGGTCCGTGTTACGCCAAGCTCAGTCAGTGACGAGCCGTCAAACGAAGTGAAAACAGGTGGCAAAATGCCTTGTCGACGTCAAAGGGCGTCGTATCAGAATGTGAGTGAGTTCGGACGGGGCAGAATGATCGGTCTCCGGGAAACGGGTTTGTCATATCGTGACATTTCGGCACGTACTGGAAATACTGCTACGACAGTAATGTGTGTGTGGAACCAGTGGATAGAAGAGGGTCATATGCAGCGACGAGTGGGTACTGGACCACGGAATGTGACTTTAACATGGGATTACCGCCATCTTGTCCGCATGGCCATAACGGACCGTAGAGCCTCGTCCACAGTGTTGGCTCGACACTGGAGCACTGCAACGAGCGTGGACCTGTCTGCGTCGACGGTTCGACGCCGCCTGCCGCGGGCTGGACTGGTGTCACGTATGCCATTGCGACTGCTTCCATTGTCCAGAAATCACAAAAGCCTCAGACTACAATGAGCACGTGAGCGCCGTCGCTGGCGTGCTGAGTGGAAAAATGTAGTGTTTTTGGACGAGTCCCACTTCAACCTGTCCTACAGTGATGGTCGCATATGTGTTAGATGCTACCGCGGTGACCGCTATCTGGCAGCTTGCATTGTGGAGCAGCATAGCGGACAAACACCAAGTGTGATGGTTTGGGGCGACATTGGATACACCATGCAAACTCGACTCCCACGTGTTGAGGGCTATCTGAACAGCAACCACTACATCAGGGATGTTTTAGAGCCCAAGGTTCTGCCCCTCCTTCAGTCAACTCCACGTGCCATATTTCAGCAGGACAATGCCCGGCTACATGTGGCCTTATTCAATGAAAGATAGGTACCACTGCTTCGCTGGCCTGCACGTTCTCCTGTCATGTCACCCTTCGAACATGTCTGGGATATGGTTGGTCGGCTATTTGTTCGTCACGGATCCCCAGCGATCACAGTTGTCATTTGTGGGCTCGCATACAAACCGCATGGAGGGAAATTCCCAAGAAACTTATCCAGGTATTCTTTGATTTCTTGCCAAGATAATTAGGGACTCTGATTGCAGCACGTGGGGGCTTCACACCATACTAAATTCTCAAGGACAGGGATAATGTACAGTTCGATAATCCTAATTAATGTTGTATTGTCATGTACCTAAACTGTGGTATAAAGTGCATTTCAATCACATGTGTCTTTCTTGGTGTTGCATTTTTCACAAGCTTTAGTGTAGCTGTCAGATATGCAGATATCCAATATGTCCCTGCTGAAATTCTGAATATCGATTTCCGTATCGAGGCGGGAAATCAAGGTGGTGAATGTACATGTCTCATATCCTTTCAGATTTTTCAGTTTCTCTTCATTTTGAGCATATATAAATATTCAATCTTTTGGTGATTTACCTTTCAACACTCGTCACATGCTTGTCCATGGCAACCATATCGCGGATGATCTCCGTCTTCACAAGATCCGTCTTCGCCCCGAGCTCGGGCAGGTAGTTCTGGAAGAATGTGTTTTGTTCGGTCAACATACTGAGCAATTCCGAGATTATGTCATTACCAGTTTCGAGGACGTAATGTTCAGTTGCAGCATCCTCAGACCGTTCAGATTCGCTAACATTACGAATTATTCTTCTGTCAGCATCTGAAGTTCCATCTTTTTTTGGTAAGAGACAACCTCCATCTTCGTCTTTGCCAAGACGCAGCTTGAGGCTACTTTGCCCCAATTTCGATATACTGTAACTTATTCTCGATGGTCGGTGATGAACTGATCGAATTTCCATCGGTACCTCCCATTATATAGTACCATAAATAGTCCTTGATGATCGCCAGAAATCCGTATATCGCTTTCCAGCACAAGGTACACAGACTCTTCAAATCTGATATTGTCATGTCCGTATTGACGTGATCGTCGTAAACATGCCGCAAATTCATATCGTCCACGCTAAACAGCACCAACACATTCGCATTGTCGTGAAGCAGTCGTTTTGGAATGCTCGAATAAGTCTGGCCAAGGTATACGCAGTTCACCTTTGCGTCCCATCACATACTAAAGTACTTCTGGGTGCAGTTTTGTTTTCCGTAGGCAATGTCATCGAAGTTAAATACCGAGTTTGGAAATGCTTCACTCCGTGGCATGTCGGCTTCGTTATCACTGCAAGGGAAATAGCCCACACCATCAACCGCTTTCCGTACTCAAGCCGGTCGCTAGTATTTCAGGGGCTGGAGCGATTTAGAATAAATGTACACGTTCTCGAAACAAATTACCTCTTCTTCCACAATTTGATGGTTTAGCGATGATACAACTTGCTGTATTCAGAAATTGGATTCATTGTCGTGATTCGAGGGGGCTAGCTTTATCTTCAGCAGTAACTCGTACCTGTAGAGTAACAACTAGCTTGGTAATATGAATGTTACCTCTGCTGTCTTGCGGAACATGCGGAGTGGATTGCGAAGCATCCGGAGCGGATTGCGGAGCACCCGGAGCGTATTACAGAGCAGATTGCACAGCATGAGCTGATCGCGTAGCATGCATAAATGGCAAATTGTATTTGATTATTGTATTTACACAGAATAAGTGTTGCAAATATTAGAATGGCTCTTCAAAATATCACTCCGAGTAAACTGCCTCTGGCAGAGAATTAAACTTAAATGTCATACTTGAACTTTTCATTCTGCAGGTAGTTTTTTTTTTTTTTAGTATGTGCAAATTGTGCAAAGCGGTAAATGTTTTACCGCAGAAGCAACAAAGGAGATGCACCATCAGCACTTTTAATCCGGACTGTTCCAAATCTAGAATGAAAGTGAAACAAAAAAGTATAAAAGGAGCATATTTATACTTTTCGCCCTCAGTTCACCGCGATATCTCGAATAGATGTGCGTATGAACGATGAAAATACAATAATAAATATTAATTATCATATCAACAAAATACACGAGTCCTTGGCACAGAAAAATAATACAAACGGCAAAAATAACACAAACTAACAAGTGGCTGAAAAAAAATGAACAACATTATTAAAACCAAAGACCCTGCAACCAGCCACAACATAAATATTTAAACAGGAAGCGCTAATAAATAATGAGGCTGGGCGACGTACATGTGCACAAAAAAGAGAGAGAAAAGGAAAACACAATACATACTAGGGCAAACAAAATAGGCCCGGGGGAAAATTGAGTATCATTAAATAATAACGCCAGACTTGTGGTTGTGCAGCACTAAAAATCTTGTTTATGTTTATTTCTTTTTCTTTTGATCAAGTTATAAAAAAATATAAAACATAATGATAGTTATTTAACAAATGATTGACGGAAAGAAAATCTATCAACAAATAAACAAATCCAGTAAAACTGGAATTCCTCAATAACACAAATACTTGCAAAGTCTTTCTTTTTAAAGTAAAATGATTGTGAAATTCTCAGAAATGTAACATTGTTAAATACACTTCAAACGCAAATCATATTACTTTATGTTAAAAAATATATTCTTTCAGACGTCCACAAAACTATAGATACAAAAAATAAAGTGCAGAAAAATTTATTTATGTTAACTTTATATTATTATCAATTAAAACAAAGCTTATGGCCCATATTATGCATCCCTGACATCTAAAACTGCTAATTTATATTACATTTTAAAATATTAACAACATATTTAATAGACATTACGAAAACAGTCTAAAATAATTCAGTCACATGTGCGTGACGGTATTTAATAAAATAATATATTTTATCCACTTTGCTTGAGTCCAACGAACACTTGCACGAAAACATAACTGCCTTCAGAGACAAGAACAATCTCTGATCGCAGACAAAAAGCCCAACAGCTTTGGCATTCAGTCGTGAGGTTAAGGCAGGACTTCGCCGCAAACACAAAACTTGGGAAAATATTCAGTAACCAGGATTACTTGGACCATTTATACAACAGAGAGTGCAAAAAATAATCAGTTAAATTATTAAGCAATTTAAAAAAAGGGGAGAAAAAAGTTATTTGAAATTTTTAGTCACCAACGAGGGAAAAAGAGAAACGGAGAAAGTCATTTAGTCAGCATCACCGAAATTCTAAAATAAATCCAAATGCACAACCAAACGGCATTATTAGCACTAAATAACTGCATTATGATAAGACTATTAGTTCACATAGAAACTAAGTCCCAAAGAACACACAGGCGGGAACACAGCAGTCACGTGCCATCTTGCTCCCCTGCCGAATCAGAAGTGCCAGAAACATAACTGTGAAGAACTTAGTAATATCAAGCAAAAGAGCATCGAAAAGATTAAAATGTAGCCGAAAGATGTCACAGGCTGTCGGAAGAGGCGAATTGCGCTCAAGCGCACAGAGGTGGGGGATCATAACACGTGAACAAAGGAGCATTTTTTACGTGAAATCACGCGCCAAGCGGCAGGGCTACGCCGAGAATATGTTTAAGAACTGCAGCTTTCTGGAAGAGAGTGGAAGGGGTAGCGTCAGACGGCAAACGAAAGAATTTGCAACGCAGCATTGCATATCCGTTTGGTAGAGAAACAATCTCTCATGAAACACGGTTCTGCAGGCGAGACGGGATAAAAAAACGTAACGTTCAAAGTACAGATCAAAAATTTATTGAAATCATAGTTACGAGAGAATTATGTAAATGATGAAATATTGATAAACAATGATTAAATTATTTGAAATACATAAATAACACATTACATATGCTTCGATATATAAATAAAATATTTACCATGTAGTTATATTATAACAACAGATAAATATAATTTTTTTAATAAATTGTAGATGCTCAAACAGATAATTAAAGCAAAATAATCTTATTAATTAAATAACAAAAGTAAAACACAATTAAATATTACTCGCAATCATTTTACTTAATTAAATTATAAAAACTAGGTTTCAAAACTGTTTAAAAATAGTTCACTAGCAGTGAACTAACAATAAAATATTTGTGACGTATTTTAAAATGGCTCACTATCCTGCCATAAAACGAGTCACAGGGGTGTAAAAAATAAATTAAATATAGCTCACAATAGATAAAATGTTAAGATAAAAACACTTTAATCAAAAAAAATTTGCATGCACAATTATTAGATAATAACAACACAAGAAGTTAAGATGCCAAGACTTTAATCAAAACAAAGGTAGCTTGCAAGATTTGGAGGCCATGAGACAACGATTGTGGAGGTCCAAGTACCCAGGACTACCAGAAAAAACCACACATGTATACAAGTCAAAACAAAACCGTAGGTTACGACTCGGCAACATATAACTAAAGGAGGTGTTAAGAATCTTCCCACGATCCCAAAGAACGGGTGATTACAAGTGTCAAAGAGCAAAACAAACGTGGTTTACAACATACCACAAAAACGACTCCAAAACAAAGACACAAAGAAAAGGACAAAACCCAAACTGGTGCTGGTACGAAACCAAGCAAAAGTCATGACCACCTCTAGCTAGGCTAGCAGCTAGTGTGAAGCTTGATGACTAAGAACAACAACTAAATATTCCCCAACTATTCAGCTAGAATTTAATTGCGACAAACAATCAAAACACAACAACATTGACAAAGTAATTTAACCTGGAATAAACTTAACTTACTTCCGCGGGTTTTTTTTTAATGGTGAGCTCACATATAACATGGGTCCCAAAATAACTCGGCTCATTGGGCGATGTGTCCATGATCAGGACGAAATCAGGATCATTCAAGTAATAATAGTTTCTTAATTATCATAAACAAGTGCAGGTTAGGGCTTGTAGCTCCTAAACAGCGCAACTATTTTGAAATATGTTAACTGGGAATAGCTGAAGCAGCAGTGACTGGCACCAAAGCCAATAACGTGTCACCTGAGCTGCTGACCGGGTGTGCATTTCAAAATACTAGGCCACCTAAACTTGTAAGCAACAGACACAATCGAGAGGACATTCCAATAGATGCACCGTATTGGAAATGGTAAACAAAGTCTACAAAAAAACGAGGCCACCGAAATGTATAGACTACCAACGCCAAAATAAAATTAGAAAGAATACACTTAAATGGAATGGGGAGCAAATATTAAACATTACAAGTTAAGGTTAGGTTGGCATCAGGGATTCGACGCCAATAAATGCAGCGACGAAGTCCAATACCAGTGTCCTTACACAAAGCTCATCGAACCAAGAAATATAAGTTGGAATAAAACTAAAAAGTAAAGAATAGAAAATACAAATCACATTTTTATCAAACTGGCAATTTCTCGCAATCTCAACAGGCAAAGGGAGAAGGCAACACGAAGAGTAACTTTGCCCCATACCACAGCTCTCAAAACATGCGCTCGCAACACATGCAAAGACTCGAGTACCGAAGTACCGAAACGCGAGACCAAATCCCGAAAACCGAGAACACGAGAACAACCACAAGAAATGTCATTATGTATAGTGATGAATTCAAAAATTATAACGTAATAGAAATGTATCACCTCGAAGACTAAAAAATAATATTTGAATCTAACAAACAGGCAAACGAAGGAAAAGAAAAATTAAGTCAAACACTACCTTAAATCTGGAGAGGAAAAATCCTGGCACCGCACAGCAGTCTCCCTGAACAGAAAATCAGTAACGTGGAACCTACCAGAAGCAGCTGTAAACAGTGAGCCATTTGTTGCGGCCGACACTGGAAACACAGCAGCTACTCTGGCGATCTCCACGCAGCATCCACTTCACACTGGAGAACAGCCGTGGTGCAACAACACTAAAAGAAAATACAAAACAAACGAGTATCGAAAGTACAAGGAAACGAAACCTGAAAAGATAATTTTTTAGAACAATTTAGGTGACAATACAAAATGTTGACCAAAAACATAGTACACGTGTCACAACTCTTGAGGACCGATACTCTGCGCAGTGTATCACAGGTGACTGAGCGTAAAGCAGCCCGCGAGGGACAATAGCGTAACCTGGACAGTGATACAAAGTCAGCATCCCACAAAAGCTACAACAATATATGTAATCAAAATTAGAGACAAAAAAATAAACATTAAGGCAACTCAGCTGACCCTAAACAAATTCACTATTTTAAAAGACAAGTCGTAAGAAAATTTTATTAGAATTACGAGGTTATTTTATGTTTTCGTAAGGATACATAAATGATAACGTGCTTAAAATACGAAATAATTAAAAGAATAACATTAATAATGTCCTTTTTAACATAAATATAAGAATTTGTCTTAAATTCTCGAATTGTACAAAATTTATAAAGTTATTTTCCCACTAAGTTAAATTTAGGTAATAGTCTTTCTTTAAATCGCAGGAGTGGCCTTGTTACAATTTTTTTGAAATGGGATTTTTGGTTTACCTAAGGTAAAAGTTTAATTTCTGGCTTTTTTTACTTTAAATTTTATTTCAGAAATTGAAATGAAAGTACGGGTGAACCATATAGTAAATTTTTGAGAAATTTTCTTCGTAACATTCTAATAACACGAACAATTATTTTGAACGTTATCCGAACGTGTTAATTTCGTTCAATTTTAAGATTAGTCCTACAAAAATATAACATTAAAATTAACGTAGGTCGTTTCACTTATTTCTGCAAAGTCCCTTTCCTCCGCTATAAAAAATTTTTCGAACTAAATCTTTATATCACAACGAAAAAGGATATACTATGCAAACAGTTTTTTTTAATGGTGTTGACTGTTCCACCTGTTGGTCACATTTATCGTTCCAGCTATCAGGGAAGACGAATGCAGTGATATGGAAATGGAGAGAGACAATATAATTCATCACCGGTGCAAAACGGAAATGGAAATACCCCGACAAAACCCATTAACTACCGTCGTTTCCCACTTAGTTTAATCCCTGATAGAACCCATCTGTAATCGAACACGGGTTGGCGTGGTGGAAGGCGGACGAGGATCGGTCTTATCCGCCATGTTGAGTTATCCATTTATGTGCCGTAACTTTATATTTAATGAAATAACGAAATATTTCTTATTATAGTACGTTTACATTTTACAAATGCCTTCGATTAAAGTCGTAAAATTTTATACATGCGTTATCTGGTAGTTGTGAAACGACAAGAAAATGTTGATAATTTTAAAAGAGATGTACTAATTTCGTTCAGAATTTAGTTTGTCCTGAAGGTAATGCATGTTGTCAAAGAGGTATAGTTGTTCTTTAGAAACAAGTGTCTCTTAACAAATGAAATGAGCTAGAAACCATTAATTCAACATGGCTTGTGAGAACGGCTAAGGTTACTTCTACTCAGGTTAGAAACAAAACGGGTTTTCGTATGGGAGAGTTTGGCTTAGGGAAAATTTCCACCGCTAAGTGCGCAGAGTTCCAAAGGAGTCACTTTTAAATACAATTTTATTCTCTGCTACGTAAATAATAAAATATAAATATTTAACTTAGTTACGAAGNCGCAGAGTTCCAAAGGAGTCACTTTTAAATACAATTTTATTCTCTGCTACGTAAATAATAAAATATAAATATTTAACTTAGTTACGAAGTTCTTTTGTAGTTGATTTATGTTTATTGCAATTATTCTCTTTTTTTTAAGTAGAAAATAGAAAAACATCTGGTACACATGCAACACTAGCGCTTAGTGGCGAAATTTTTTGGATGCCTAACTTTTAACATTGATCTTCCCAACCAGAGTAAAAGTAACCTTAGTAGGGCTTAATCTCGTCGACAGCGAGGTCTCTAGAGACGGAGGAACAAGTTGATCACTGAAGCAAGAACAGGGAAGGAATCGGCCATAACCAGTAAGAAGGAACCATCCCACATTCGTCCGAAGTTATTTTGGGAAACCGTGGGTGGCCAGACCGGGAACCAAGCCCTGGTCCTCCAGAATGAGTTTCCAGTGTCTTACCACAGAGTCCTGTTATTAAAACACTAAATAAAATTAAATTATCCTTTGTTAATTTAGGTACGTATGTAACTCACTTCGTATAAAATAAAAGTAAACGGTACTGCCAGCAATTAAATTTTTAACTTTATTTATTTTATTTTATGTCATTATCATTCGTCAATATACGAATAAAAATATGATATGCCTAAGTTATTGATTTGTTCATATCGTATTTACAACTTCTGGCAATTCACTTCTATAGAGACTATTTAAAAAAATGAAGTAAACTTGTGTATGGTGACCATTCGGTCCAACATATCTGAAAACATCATTTACATTTTTATACAAATGAAAAGTTGATACAGAGCTATTAATACTTAATAACCGGCTGGCTAAGGAAACTTGCAGAAATAAATTTGATTTACGAAAACGATACATTTTCGAAAACGCTTGCGGTTATTCTGCGTTAAGTAATTATGTTTTAAGTTTTGGTTAGGTGTACCGATAAATTACGTGCTAAAAGAAAGAAAACTTTACCAGGAAGTATACACATTGATTTTAAGATTCCATGACATGTCCCTACTGTCATGCATGTATCTAAATAATCTGTGGATTTATTTTATTTTTCAATAATTTAATATAATACTATTTAAATATACAATTTTGAAAATTCTAATTGTAGTAAGAAATTTAATTTCGAATTATTTTTTTTAACATTATTATTTCATAGACATGTGATAATTTACGAGTTCTGGCAACAAGGGGAAAATTAATATTAGCGAGATAAACAACATACACGTAAGCACAATAAGACGATTCAAAACTATTAAGTTCTTTTCGCAATTACTAATATTCTTCGCTAATAACTATAAAATATTAAATAACAAAGATTAATTAAATATGATTGAAGCTAAAGTCAATCTATATAATTCAGGGCATTACACGTCACCACAATTATTTTAGACTAGTGAATTCTTTCTAAACATACAAGTAAGATTTACTCCCCTATCAACTTCTTGTAAATTCGCTCTTATTTTACAATAGCAAGGTTCACCAAACATTGTTTGATATCATTTCATCTTTCTACTCCAACGTACTGACAACCGTCTTCTCTACAATTTAGAAATCAGTTAATTTGTTTGCAGAATAATACTCTTAATATTTATTCACAGCAGTGATGACCACTGAAGATTTACGAAACGTAATTAAAATAAATTATGTTAATTTGTATTTTCAAATATAGATAATCTATTTAATTTAGATAAAACTGTTCTGGAATATACGCACCAAATTGAAGATCATTTAAGTAATAATTTTAAAAGTGCTATAAGCCCCTCTCACATTGTCAGTGTGATGTCACCAAAACGTCATTTTCACCACCCTGTTTGTTTGGAAAAGTTGGATGGCTCCACTTTCCCTCAAACATTTTAAAAATTGGGTGGGTTCTAAATTTCTTAGTTGTTTGGTGGGCTCAGCCAATCATAATCGTGCACGACAAAAATGGCTGTTTCCGATACACAAAAATTTAGAATGGCGAACAATTGATTGAAAAAAAATAACGTTACGAAGCTAATTAATATATACAGAAGCTCTTTGAGTATGAATTATATTCGAAGTGATTAATTCACAGCAATAATAAGAACTCTGATGTATTAAATTTCATTGTGTGCAATATATATCTGACAATTAAATTTTAAATATTACAAAAAAAAACTGAACATAAATTACAAATTATGATACATTTCTTCCTGTTGTGACTGCACGGAGAAACGACAGCAATACATTCAGAATAGATCCTTCGTGTAGAATTATTTGATGGTGTTGCACATCTTCAGATATACTTAAAAATTTTGAATCAATACGTTAGAGCGAGAAAATTTGTGTGTGTATTTTTATCTTCAAATTTTATTGTCAAGTATATTTGAAGGAGAAAATTTTACAGTGTGACTGAGGCTTAATGATTATCTTCTGAAACACCCAACATGTTAATCAACTGAATGTAACGTACTTCAAGGTCCATTTAAACTATACCTTTTCACACGAAACAAATTCATTTATTTTCGGCCACAGTTAAATACAACATTCAGTATTACAAATGTCCGTTCAAAACGTTCTAATCCTCCCCTGAAAATAAGGATCAGCATAATTTTTGTAGCATTTACTTTAACACTCGACCATACAACACAGCAACACAGTGAGTCGTCAAGAATAAAAACCTTACTGGGATAATCCGGAACACCACAATACATTTAAACAGTTTAGCTCGATTAAAATCATGCCAAAGTCTCTAGAGTCTGTAAAATAACACCCTTCCCCTCCCNTAGAGTCTGTAAAATAACACCCTTCCCCTCCCCCCATAAATTTCAAACCAACCCTTTTTTCCCGTTGTCTCAGCTGATAAATCATGCACGGATTCACGTCTCATCATCGCGGGTTCAGGAATTTGTATTCTGAAGTTATAATAAGTGCTTCTACGTGCAGCTCGACGTAGTCGTAACAGTATGCATTAAGGCATCACAGGAACTGCGGATGCACAGCAAGCACTTAACACTGGCGGGGGAAGAAAAAAAATTGTCGAGCGGCTACGTTCATGTTGGGAAATGGCCCCGCCAAGGCTGTGCGGAGGGGNGGATTGATTGTTTTGTAGCTGGGGTACTACGCCGCCTGAAGAAATTACTTTAGCTTAATGCGATGCAAATAGTGCGTGCTTGACCAAAAGGAAATTAAACTGTTCGACACATCAGCGAAGCAGGCACTTTGCGATTAAAAATCTGCTCTCCGAATGATTCAGATACAGAATGGAAAATTTTATAAGGTGATTCATTTTTTCGACGTATTAGCTAAGAGGCTCACTAAAATTCATATAAATGGCTACACACAATTAAGATATTGTTACTAATTTTTTTTAAAGTGTATTTAAGTATATGCTGTTTTCTTTAAACTATGCAAACAACCACAATAGTTAGTATACAAAAAATGAAGCGAAAATTTTCGAAAATACTAATTGCATACAACCAATGCAGCAGATTAATTTTTAATGTAACGTGTCGCATATTCAAATGGAGTATAATAAAAATTTATAAACAGTTTTATCGATATTGCATCAATTATGCGTGAGACGTACGTTATGAAAAAAAATACACAAAACGTGAAGGCAGTTGTTATTGTAGTTTATATTATGTGGTAAACTTCAGTCAAGTAGGCGTTAAAATTTTATATGCTATTAAAAAAAAATTCAGAAAATATGACATAAAATTTTGCACGAAACCGCTTTTTTAATTTTTAATGAAAATAAAAATTTTATACCGCTGTAATACATCCTCCTGTTTATTCTAGTCACAAATAATATATTAAAACAAGTTTTTAAATAATTGGAAATTTTATATTTATTACTAATGCTTGTGCTTTTAAATTTAAATTAAAAAAAACGCTTGGAATTATTTAGACCGTCCCACGTGAGTTCACCAAAATCAACAGGCCAAAGGAACAACACAATTCCCCGATGCGTTTGGAATCCCCCGTCTCTACACGTCGCTCGTGTTGATTGGAGATGGCCTGCGTGCAAACTTACTAATTGAGTTACCCCCCCCC
>NQII01001570.1:122643-226415 GCA_002778355.1 Clitarchus hookeri
TCGCTGGGGGGCCTCGCTCTTTCCATGCACATGCGTAGAACCCTTGTCTAAGTTCACCCTCAAGTTCCTGTTACACATGGAGGTAAACCATTATGAATGTTTTGTACATCTACTTTTAGGTTTTTAAAGAAAACGGCTGGCAATAAAATATACTTTTAAAAAAATATTTGCACTGACCATTAAATTATTGTTTCGCACTTCATATTTCTTCCAAGTAAACAACATTTGGGTATACATTTAAAAATACCCCAAGTTTTTAACTTTAACTTATCTTCATAATAAATGTATCCACATACACATGGGCAGTATCAATTAATTGCCATAACGTGAACCGTGTAAATAATAAATAAATGTACAAATAATGATTCCTGTTAACGGTTTTAAATTTTGATGTCCTGTGCTTTATTTGGGTGACTTTAATGAGCGATTCTGCATGAAACCGGCGATTTTCTTCCAGATAGTTTTTTTCGGTATGAAAATGTATTGGATATGTAATACTTGTTAACAAAATATACGATGAATGTCTCAAAAAAGTTAATTCGATAAGGCTTAAAAAAAAAACATGATTCTACCTTATACAGTAAGAGATTTTGTTTGACTGGCAACCAGTCAGTCATAATAAAGTATATTTTCTGGCTACCGCATTACAGCATTATAACCACTCTTTGAGTTATCTGAAAAAATGTTTTTAAATTTTCCCAAAATAATCTGAGTTTCTGTATTGCAATATGTTTTGTTAGGTTATCTGATTAAATATAATATTATTTAGACTAAATATCAGTGGTAAGTATAATATATTAAAGGTCAATAATGTGGAAAAGAAAAAAACCAAACACCTATGACACCGAAAAGGTTCTGTTAACGAAATCTGACACATTGCAGTCAAGTTTGAAATTCATGTTGTATTTATTTCCACAGAAAACAACTGCAAGGAGATAACGACGCGTCAGTAATGTAATATTAACGTGTTACCGTTTCTATTGTCTGAGAATAAAGTAAAAATTCCCAGTCTGACAATTCCTTTCCTGATAGAAAATTTTAGAATAACTTCCACTGCGTACATGATCGTGGGATATATATCTGGTAATTTTACAATATTGGATATCACCGTTGTTTTTTTCGCTGTGGGGTAGGGTGATACATGTAGTTTTCTAAACTTTATTACTTTTAACGAATTTCCCTTTTTCAGATAAGAAGTCGTTTCTTCTTCCGCAGGAGAATCTTCGAAAACGGTAATCTGGGTTATCGCCAGTGAACATATATTGGGGCCACAAATATGAGATTTGTTTGAATCACGGAATGTGCACAAATATACATTTTTTTGCTCCATCTAAAACACGTTACAAAATATATAAACTCTTTGAAAAACTCGTTTTATTTTAATAATTCGGTTGAGTTATTTAATCATAATGTAACTTTTAAAAGTTTAAAAATTGCAGCCGTTGATAAGAAAAAAATTTCTTTTTCTCTAATTAAGTGATTGATTTCTGGAAATATACAGTTTCAGATCCACCATCAGAAGCCTAAAAATAATGCATTTCATAATGAGTTGATACATAGCTTTTGTATACTGGTGTAAACTAACGAAAAATCTTTCCCAATCTCGTGTTCTTTAATAACTAAAAACACTTGTTAAAGCAGTTGTGGAGAGTGGGTATAGTTGGATAAAATATGAAATTTTTCAAGAGTACTGGGAAAATGGACTCATAGAAACTTAGCAAATGAGGCGATAAATTTCTAATGATATATCGAAATGCGACCCGCATTTTTTTATTACTAACGTTGTTTCCTTTGATCCTTTGGTTTCTGGTTCTAATGTCATAATCTTAAATTATGAGCAAGCCGAAAAATAAGTAGCCATAACTCACTGTCCTTACGCAGATTAGTTTAGCTGCGGAATCGGAATGCATTTTGCGTGTGGATAACCTACGCAATGCCCCCTGCTGCCATGAGGTATCGCACTTCCGGAAGGCAATGACGTCACAGCCGTGGAGCTGACGTGACTTATCGTCCCGTGGTGGTTTGTGCGCCTCCACAGGCGAAACGCGGACGCCTTGCCATAATTTTTAAAGTCATTTGCATAGCAAATACGGTCGTCGGCCCCGAACAATTCTAATTTTGTGACCACAGCAGAGGTAAAGAAAAAAAATGCGTACCATTTCGTGAATTTACGTTGAGAGAATAAGCTTTCAGTTCTTCTCCCATGGTGAAATGTGCTAGCTAACCGATAAAAAAACGCCTGTGATTAATCATGCTGTGACAATGACGAAAGAATGGATTTTTTTAAAGTGTGCGTGTGTGTGAGTGCGTGGTGTGCATATGTTCGCACGTATACAAATGCCTGTATTACCATGTTCATTGTGTTACCATTGATACAACACTTAAATGTGGCGAGGAAAATTCACGTCAAACCCACATGAAAAATGCCAAGNTCATTGTGTTACCATTGATACAACACTTAAATGTGGCGAGGAAAATTCACGTCAAACCCACATGAAAAATGCCAAGGTCAATGTAGATATGTTCTGGTCGAATATAAATGAGTTGCAAACGTCTTGTATCAGCTGTTATTAATTGGTACTCCTCGGTTTGCGTAAACACAGGATTACAATTGACATTTGTGTGTTATTTGTCCCAGAGGTCTATTGACCTTTATTTCAACTCAGAAGCCACGCGCTGCCGATAGTGCTATCTAAAACAAATTCCGCATTTCTCTTCACAAATCATTGTAATCACGTATGCTTAACCCAATCGTGAAACTGCGAACATACGTATATAACATAAGGAACTTCTTGAGCCCTTCTTTTGGCATAGTGTGTTATACCTCAGATGATACGTATGAATATACGTAACTACACGATTAGGTTGGAATAAATTACGGTCTCTAACAATTGCTGCAGAACCTTGGAAGTCCCGTATTATTGGAACGATCCACAATACGACGCATTTCCCTACAAGTCTTTCTGTGTTGTTTAGGAGTCTGCTATTCATGCCTTTGTCACTTCTCACACAAAAGCAAAAATTCTGTACATATGACCAGATTTTTCCTTTGTAACTTGCCATAGTAGATTCCGATCATTTACACGCCATGGCCAACCTAACCGATCTTGCTAATGACTCGCCGAAGAAACTACGAAATAGGGAANTTCCGATCATTTACACGCCATGGCCAACCTAACCGATCTTGCTAATGACTCGCCGAAGAAACTACGAAATAGGGAACGGCAAATTCTAAAGCGTGCGGTTGGAGTTAGTCGTCGGAGAGCCGTGTCAAAGATTGCAGAGGACGTTCGTCGCAGCTCAGGTACAGAAGCCAGTCACTGGACTCTTTTACCGTGAAGTGATGTTATTTGATTCCCATGTTCATGCCGCTGCTGTAGGACGCCACATATCACACGCGCCGATACCAGACGTCTTTTGGAGTGGTGCAAACCACCACGTCATTTGGCCGTGAAGAAGCGGAAGAACGTTACGTGGAGTGCTGAACCATCATGCACGATGGCCTGACACTCAAATAGGCGTATGTGAATCTGGATGATGCCAGGTAGAGAGTCCCGACTATGTTGGTCAACAACAAAATCTTATGTTGCTAGTTTAATGGATTGTGGGCTTTTTCTCTAATATATCCAGACCACTTGGAATGGACCCAAGGACTAACAGCTGTTGATTATGTGCCAACAGAAAAATTTAACTACTGGTTCATCGTATAAGCCACTACGATTGTTATTTCCCTACAGTCTTTTCTGTTATCGAATGAGACTATGTTCGGAGTGGGGCGGAGAGATTTGGGCGGTTATTAACATTGAGGCCTTGAGAACCGATAAGGGTGAAGTGAGGTGAGTATGTAGCAGCGCCGGAATGCAAGAGTGGCGGAAACGGGAGACCTCCGAGAAAACCTGCCGACCAACGTCATCGTCCGGCACAATTCCCAAATTCGGGAGTGTCCCCTGCTGGGAATCGATCACGGTTCCCATATGTGGGAGGCGGGTAGTCTGACTATTACACCACCGCGTCCCCTACTGTGTTCGGGAGAGAGAGAATCGCCAAATTTCACAAATCCCATGTAGGCGGAGGAAAATTCTCATAGCATTATTGAATCCAGGCTACAAAAAAAACATTTTGACACATGTATTTTGTGCTGGAATACTTGGGTACCAGTTCTCTGCGTCCTACATTCTTCCACGACTTAAAGGGCCACAGAAGTGTTTGTTTCTGAGGCATACCCTGCCCATACTGCTTGAGGAGATGCCATTGGCGATACAAAGCACGGAGGAACATCTATTCGGTGCCTGTAATGCTGGGATCTTTGAGGTTGTTAACCACTCCACGCTTCGATGGTGCAAAATTTGTATTGCTTCGTAATAGATGTCAGTTCGAACATTGCATGTGATCGGGATGCTTAGTATGATATATTTCAATTCGATACCGCATGTGTCACAGAATACACTTTATTTCAGTATTACGATTGTATCACTATTCTAGCGTCCAGAATATACAGCCAGTTACAGTACAGCTGTACAGCTGTACATAGCAGCGTAACCCCAAACTTAATTTTCAACTATTTTCATAACGTGAATGGGGAGTAAAAATTGTCATAATTTATAAATTTCTAACATTGTCACTTTTTTTATATCTCCCATTCCTTTCTGAAGTATTATTTCTGTTTTTTTTTCTCGTGCCACCACCTTCAAACACGTTGGTTGTATATTTGCTACAATAAATAGTTGCAGATAGTTCATATGTACATATATTTCTTCGAACACGTACACGTGTTTCGCTTCTGTATTAATACAAGCAAACATGGTATTTAATGAAAGTGGTCGGTAAGGTAACAAGTCAGAGGTTAGGCCGAATCTGGCAATTTCCTCTAGATACTGCCACTAGTCAATATTTAAAGTTTAAATGTTTGTATTAATAACTACGTGCTAAACCTAATATGTGATATCAAAGTATAGTGAACCATATACCGGGTTTCGGCGCCGTTTTTACGGATGTACTTGGCTTATGATTATACTCTGAACTATTGAAAAAAATTTTATGAATTTCTGTTTTAAATAATTTTTTATTTCTTAGCTTACACGATATTCAGTGCACGTATAGATAATTTGCAGAGTTAAGTCCCGNTTCCGATCATTTACACGCCATGGCCAACCTAACCGATCTTGCTAATGACTCGCCGAAGAAACTACGAAATAGGGACCGGCAAATTCTGAAGTGTGCTGTTGGAGTTAGTCGTTGGAGAGCCGTGTCAAAGATTGCAGAGGACGTTCGTCGCAGCTCAGGTACAGAAGCCAGTCACTGAACTCTTTTACCGTGAAGTGATGTTATTTGGTTCCCATGGTCATGCCGCTGCTGTACGACGCCACATATCACACTCGCCAATACAAAACGTCTTTTGGAGTGGTGCAAACCACCACGTCTTTTGGCCGTGAAGAAGCGGAAGAACGTTTCGTGGAGTGCTGAACCATCATGCACGATGGCCTGACACTCTAATAGGCGTATGTGGATCTGGATGATGCCAGGTGGAGAGTCCCGACTATGTTGGTCAACAACAAAATCTTATGTTGCTAGTTTAATGGATTGTGGGCTTTTTCTCTAATATATCCAGACCACTTGGAATGGACCCAAGGACTAACAGCTGTTGATTATGTGCCAACAGAGANTTGGAATGGACCCAAGGACTAACAGCTGTTGATTATGTGCCAACAGAGAAATTTAACTACTGGTTCATCGTATAAGCCACTACGATTGTTATTTCCCTACAGTCTTTTCTGTTATCGAATGAGACTATGTTCGGAGTGGGGCGGAGAGATTTGGGTGGCTCTTAACATTGAGGTCTTGAGAACCGATAAGGGTGAAGTGAGGTGAGTATGTAGTAGCGATTCCCAAACTTGGGAGTGTCCCCTGCTGGGAATCTATCACGGTTCCCATATGTGGGAGGCGGGTAGTCTGACTATTACACCACCGCGTCCCCTACTGTGTTCGGGAGAGAGAGAATCGCCAACTTTCACAAATCCCATGTAGGCGGAGGAAAATTCTCATAGCATTATTGAATCCAGGCTACAAAAAAAAACATTTTGACACATGTATTTTGTGCTGGAATACTTGGGTACCAGTTCTCTGCGTCCTACATTCTTCCACGACTTAAAGGGCCACAGAAGTGTTTGTTTCTGAGGCATACCCTGCCCATACTGCTTGAGGAGATGCCATTGACGATACAAAGCACGGAGGAGCATCTGTTCGGCGCCTGTAATGCTGGGATCTTTGAGGTTGTTAACCACTCCACGCTTCGATGGTGCAAAATTTGTATTGCTTCGTAATAGATGTCAGTTCGAACATTGCATGTGATCGGGATGCTTAGTATGATATATTTCTTTTCGATACCGCATGTGTCACAGAATACGCTTTATTTAAGTATTACGATTGTATCACTATTCTAGCGTCCACAAAATACTGCCAGTTACAGAAGACAGTACAGCTGTACATAGCAGCCTAACCCCAAACTTAATTTTCAACTATTTTCATAACGTGAATGGGGAGTAAAAATTGTCATAATTTATAAATTTCTAACATTGTCACTTTTTTTATATCTCCCATTCCTTTCTGAAGTATTATTTCTGTTTTTTTTTCTCGTGCCACCACCTTCAAACGCGTTGGTTGTATATTTGCTACAATAAATAGTTGCAGATAGTTCATATGCACATATATTNTTTGCTACAATAAATAGTTGCAGATAGTTCATATGTACATATATTTCTTCGAACACGTACACGTGTTTCGCTTCTGTATTAATACAAGCAAACATGGTATTTAATGAAAGTGGTCGGTAAGGTAACAAGTCAGAGGTTAGGCCGAATCTGGCAATTTCCTCTAGATACTGCCACTAGTCAATATTTAAAGTTTAAATGTTTGTATTAATAACTACGTGCTAAATCTAATATGTGATATCAAAGTATAGTGAACCATATACCGGGTTTCGGCGCCGTTTTTACGGATGTACTTGGCTTATGATTATACTCTGAACTATTGAAAAAAATTTTATGAATTTCGGTTTTAAATAATTTTTTATTTCTTAGCTTACACGATATTCAGTGCACGTATAGATAATTTGCAGAGTTAAGTCCCGNGTTTTAAATAATTTTTTATTTCTTAGCTTACACGATATTCAGTGCACGTATAGATAATTTGCAGAGTTAAGTCCCGTTAAATAAAAATTTTCAGGTAAAAGTGCATATTTTAACCCAAGGTAGTGGTAATGCTAAATAAATTTCGCCCTGATAATAAAAAAACGTAGAATTGTCGCATTTATGTGCTAGTACTTTGATATTACAGGTTTCACCGGTGTTCAGGATTTGTAAAATGGCGGGAATGGAAGTTACAATAAACGTAGTGTTTAATTTGCAACTTCAACAAACTTCAAATCATTGGCCAGGGACAATCGATACGTAATTTGGTTTCCTGAGAGCAGTAGAAAATGCCCACGTTATTCACGAGTGTCATTAGTGTAATTAGTGCGCGTACAACGGCGGCGTTAATTGAACCGGGTGAGTGGGCTGCCCACATTACGGGCTTCTCGTCGTGAGCGCAGGCCATCGAAAGTGCAGTTTGGTTGGGCGCGTGGTTTTTGTATCATTTGCCACAAACTAGCGCCGGGCTGCTTTAAAGGCGAGAATCTCTTACATGGCAAGGGAAATAGAACATTATTAACAGTCAATTACGACAATCAAACAGCTAAACGTTTGAATATTATTGGTCCGGATCGTCCATATGATAGCAGTCGTTAAATTCTGTTGATACTTTCGTGGTCTGTAAACATTGTACCAGAGATATATTAGTATGCTATATAAGCTGGACACAACTGTTATGTCTAATGAAACTTTTTTTTTATACGTGTACATTCTTGACTGTAAATAACGTAAGTTTTTGTCACCTACATCAATCACAAACTTTCATCACATGAACATGAAAATAACATTTGTTTCCAACACTCTCAAAATTTAAATATTTGAAACCTTTCAATCCAATTAATTTAAAGGTGTTAATTTTAAAATTACTTTTTAATGTTACGTACACAATAATTGAAAATAAACTATGATTTTGCTAGACGACGTAGAGTATAAGACGACTGACTGAAATTTTGCAGAAGTATGATCTCAAAAGAGAAAAATTTACTTCGTTAAAATTCTCATCACGCACTGAAGTTAATAATGAATGTTCACAGGTTGCCAAATGCCGATAAATACCGTACAATTTTCATTTGACCAATGCTTTTACACAACGTTGTAATAATATTTGACGATTCAGTGAAATATTGTTTTCATACTTTGGTATTTATAGTTAACGTAGTATAAATTTCCCTTTATTTGTTATTATACAGCATATTCCAGTTATGTAAAAAGCTTTAACGGACCGGTGTTTCTAGTCACATATCGATGCTTTTATCCTTCTCCAACATCCCCGAAATATTGTAACATCTTCGTAAAAACATCCTGTGTAATAAGATGGTTATAATTTGGTAAAATTCCAAGTCATTAAACAAGAAAAATATACAACTGTACTTCCCACCTGGATTTAAACAGAATTATGGTAATTTCATTATATATCAATAAATCCGTGAGAAAATGGGGCTATGAGATAATCAACAAAGTGGTTTATCTTCCCCGTCTGTTAGTCTTCTTGTGTTATTTTGNGTGAGAAAATGGGGCTATGAGATAATCAACAAAGTGGTTTATCTTCCCCGTCTGTTAGTCTTCTTGTGTTATTTTGCGTATTGAAAACACTTTAACACAATTTTAAGTAATTTATATATTTTAAACCAAATCAGTAATTAGGTTAATGGAGACAGTCATTCACGTTTTATTTTTCCGGCCAATCTTAACCAACTCAAACATCAGTGGGTCTTACCATATCTCGAGAACCATTCTAATCTATTTCACCTCAAATATGAGTTAAGGTAGTTCTTAATAAGATAATAAAATTTTCATTTACCACTAAATTCCTTCCTATCCAAGCACTCTAAGGGAAGAAGTTTGTTACGCTATAAATGGATGAAATGCAGTGATGCGAACAATCCCTAAAATACGCCCAGGATGGTTTAAACTTGTATGGATTAGTGTCTTACGTTCACAGTACATAATGGTAAAAAATTATTTGCACAAAACTTACTGTAGANTATACTGTAGACTAGACTATAAATTATGTGTTTAAACATTTACGAGTATTTACTGTCATGTGACCGGGCCATGTGTTAAAAGCAGTCAATCTAAATGACGCCTTATAAAAGTGTAAAATAAATGGTAGCTGGGAAAATTTGCGGTAGTGAACCACGTTACTGTGGGTCAGTTATTAAAATGCCCTTTACCTAGTTTGCAAGTTTCGTTGTGTGTATCTAAAGAATTTAACTCGCTTTATATTAATACGGCACTGAATATTTCTAGCTACTTTTTCCGTTGACATCCGTGTAACATTTTACGATGGAGCAAAAACATTTTTATTTTACTATTATGAAATTGAATGCAAAGGTTTTTGTTCTTTTATTCATTGATATATATTTTATGTTTTGGTTTTAGGGCCGGAAATATTTTTATTTGAGAGCGTAGTCACGCAAATTTGCAGTTTCCGTGATTACTTATAATTATGTGGTTTATATTTTAACTCTATAACTTACAGTGTTGAAACTTTAAGTAAAATTTTTAACTATGATACATTAAACCATATGGTAGAAAAATGAACTAAATAATCAAATACAGGTCGTGATCAAATTGAATATATCAATACTTTGGCAATAGATACAATGAGAAAATTCGTAACAAAATATAGTGTTAAGCGTCGTTAGGCGTAGATACACTGAAGAGCCAAAAAAAAAAAAAAACTAGTATAGGCGTGGGTATGCAAATAACTGAGGTATGGAACCAATCATAGTAACGCCATGCGATCGGCAACTAGATATGTTACTGCTGCTGCAATGACAGGTTATCAAGATTTAAGTGAGTTTGAACGTGGTGTTATAGTCGGCACACGAGAGATGGAACATAGCATCTCCGAGGTAGCGATAACATTTGGATGTTCGCGTACGACCATTTCACGAGTGTACCGTGAATATCGGGAATCCGGTAAAACATCACATCTTCGACATCGCTGCGGCCAGAAAAAGACCGTGAAAGAACGAGACAAACGACGACTGACGAGAATCATTAAACGCTACAGACGTGCAACCCTCTCTCATAGGCGCATATTGGATTTGTGGACTGCCCTGCAGGATTCATGGTGTGAATTGCCTCCTGCATACTTTCAGACATTAGTTGAGTCCATGCCACATCGTCTTGCACCACTTCTGCTTTTTCCCGGGGCGAGGGGAGGTCACAATATTAGGCAGGTGTACCAGTTTTTTTGGCTCTTCAGTGTTTAGCAATAATAAAACTAGAACACAGAAAAATATAGTTTATTGTCTTAACGATTTAAAATGTATTCCTATTTCGATTGTTGGACATATGTTCCTGGAAGGGAGACTATCACATGTTTTGCAATCTCACACTTTTGTTGAAATGCTCTCGTCTTCCTCTGTCCCTGTTGATTCATATATTTGCGTTCCTCCTTGATTACCTCGATTATACCCGCACATTATCATCCTCCACTGTATTTCACTTTTTCTTTTCATTACACACTTCTTTAATTACCCACGAACGCTTAACCCTCTTGTTCTCATCGGGCGATTCTGCGATATTATTAAAGACCACCGCTTAAATTTAATGCAAGAAATGTCTGTTAACTTAACCAAAGGTTTTTCTACAAGTACTCTCCCAATTTTTAAACACAGGTCCTGAGTCAATAAACAACTAGGATTAAACTTAAATTTTGGCGGTTTTTTACTAAACTATTGATGTATCTATGCGTCAAAAAGAAAATGCATATTTATGTTGTATGTAGAATTGCATTAAAAATATGATGAAGAATGCCACGTTTATTAAAATAAAAAATGGACGAACCATTGTAAATCTAAAAATCACTGCTTCGCAACACTGCAGATTTTTTACTGATTTCGTCAGGCAAACAGTAGTATATTTATATTTCCTATGTGGCAACGCCATTGTTTCTCCTTCCGTGAACAAGAGTATATTCTGCTTTAAAACGTATAACTTACATAGACGGAATTACTTTTTCAGTATGAGCACCTATAATGTAAGTCCCAGTTCACACGATGAAAGTGTCATTTGCACAAATGTGTGCGAGGAATTTGACTGAACCTGTACTGGGCGCCAAGATACGGCACAGCTTACTGACCTAGAGAGCATACGGAGTTTATCAATGGCTGCGTTGCATACGTACGCTATCTCCGCCCAGTTACGTCCAGCGAGGAAAAGTTCTCTCAGTATCTCTCCACGATATGGATGGAACTTCAGCTGATATGACATTAATTACACATCTTTAAATTGAACCACTGAAAAAATACCCCTGCCCATAGCTGCGTTTATTTGAAAGACACGTTGACAGCCATTTTCCTAGTTACGTTGATGGCAATCATAAACTGTATTCCACTCACGCTTACTTCACACTTTTCTGAAGCCCTGTTGAAATTNGTTACGTTGATGGCAATCATAAACTGTATTCCACTCACGCTTACTTCACACTTTTCTGAAGCCCTGTTGAAATTCGACTTCAAGGATATTCCTCCGCCTCGTGCAAACAAAGCTTAACCGAGTCTAGAAAATGACACCAAAAGGACAACGTACCGCATTGGTGCACACTCACTTTAATAACATCTTGCATGATAACCTTTTATTACTAGCCTCTGCCAACACACCTATTTTATCACTGTTTTTATGCATATAAATTTTAAATTAAATATTGCAATTCGTGTATAAAATATTAACCAATATTCGATTTAACCGAAAAAAAAGGTATTTTTATGTTTACAAAATCATAAAACGCTAGACAGATTTTCGCATTGACTCGCCCATTGCCAATACAACTGTCAAAGTCACATAGCCAACACTGATAAACATGTTGTTTGCGTTTAAATTTATTCAATTTACCCACACTTTTATGTGAATAAAATACTTTGGCAAGCTTGAAAATATTCTGTTTGCACTGAAACCAGGTTTGAAGAAATGTGCAAACATCTCAAAGCACTTGCTTACANACAATAATAAAACTAGAACACAGAAAAATATAGTTTATTGTCTTAATGATTAAAAAGTTATTCCTATTTTGATCGTTGGACATATGTTTCTGGAAGGGAGACTATCACATGTTTTGCTATCTCACGCTTTTGTTGAAATGCTCTCGTCTTCCTCTGTCCCTGTTGATTCATCGATTTGCGTTCCTCCTTGATTACCTCGATTATACCCGTACATTATCATCCTCCACTGTATTTAACTTTTTCTTTTCATTACACACTTCTTTCATCACCCACGAACGCTTAACCCTCTTGATCTCATCGGGTGATTCTGCAGTGTTCTTAAAGACCACCGCTTAAATTTAATGCAAGAAATGTCTGTTAACTCAGCAAAAGGTTTTACTACAAGTACTTTCCCAATTTTTAAGCACATGTACTTTCATTCCTGAGTCAATGAACTACTAGGATTACACTTAAATTTTGGAAGTTTTGTTACTAATTTATTGGTGTATCTGTGCGTCAAAAATAAAATGCATATTTATGTTGTATGCAGCATTGCATTAAAAATATTATTAAATATTCCACGTTTATTAAAATCAAATTGGACGAACCATTGTATATCTAAAAATCACTGCTTCGCAACACTGCAGATTTTTACTGCTTTCGTCAGCCAAACATTCGTATATTTTTATTTCCTATGCGGCAACGGCATTATTTCTCCTTCCGTTAACAAGAGGATGTTCTGCTTTAAAACGTATAACTTACATAGACGGAATTACTTTTTCAGTATGAGCACCTATAATGTAAGTCCCAGTTCACACGATGAAAGTGTCATTTGCACAAATGTGTGCGAGGAATTTGACTGAACCTGTACTGGGCGCCAAGATACGGCTTATCTTACTGATCTAGAGAGTATACGGCATTTATCAATAGCTGCGTTGTATACGTACGCTATCTCCGCCCAGTTACGTCCAGCGAGTAAAAGTTCTCTCAGCATCTCTTCACGATTTGGATGGAACTTCATCTGATATGACGTTAATTACACATCTTTAAATTGAACCACTGGAAAAATACCCCTGTCCATACCTGCGTTTATTTGACAGACACGTTGACATCCATTTTCGTAGTTACGTTGATGGCAATCATAAACTGTATTCCACTCACGCTTACTTCACACTTTTCTGAAGCCCTGTTGAAATTCTACTTCCAGGATATTCCTTCGCCTCGTGCAAACAAAGCTTAACCGAGTCTATAAAATTGCACCAATAGGACAACGTACCGCATTGGTGCACACTCACTTTAATAACATCTTGCATGATAACCATTTCTTACTAGCGTCTGCCAACACACCTATTTTATCACTGTTTTTATGCATATAAATTTTAAATTAAATATTCTAATTTGTGTATAAAATATTAACCAATATTTGATTTAACCAAAAATTAAGTATTTTTATGTTAAAATAATAAAACGCTAGACAGATTTTCGCATTGACTCGCCCATTGCCAATACAACTGTCAAAGTCACACAATCCACACTGATGAACATGTTGTTTGCGTTTAAATTTATTCAATTTACCCACACTTTTATGAGAATAAAATACTTTGGCAAGCTTGAAAATATTCTGTTTGCACTGAAACCAGGTTTGAAGAAATGTGCAAACATCTCAAAGCACTTGCTTACATAATAGTGCTATAATCTCAAACCTTATCCACATTGATTTTTCCAGTGCTGTTTGCTGAAAGCAGTCCATTGTTGGAAAACGGAGAACGGCTGTCCCGCAGCACGAATGCGCACTCTACCCTATATTCCTCTACGGTAACGGTTAACTTTAATGGGTCCAACCTCTTTAAGTCGTGTTAAAATAGTTAAATTTTTAATTTGTCTACACTGAATGTACTTTATTTTATTTTTTAGTTCACATAAAAGTAGTAACAAGCAACTATTAACATATTTATATTTCTATAAATTTCATATATTTACTTATCTGATACATGAATAAAGGTAGCACGTCCACTGCAACATTAATTATGCATATGGCGAAAGGATACAAACTCGAGAGTGAAGTAGATCGTAGGCAGGGCTTTCAAAAGTGTTCTATTAAAGGTTAACAGCCATTAAAGGCTTGTAAACCTTACCCATGTTTGTACACCTAATTTCACAACTAAAACTGAGAAAGTGATATCTACAACCACCATGATGTCCATGTTTCGGTGATTAATTTGATAAATAGGATCCGTTCTGTTATAAGGCCAGTTTGTATATACGTGCATGCCCATTACGCAGAAAATTCTTCTAAACTGCATAGCAAAGAAATATATATGCATTTTGTAGCTTTTAATCGCTTAGCAACAAATACTATCTCAGTTCTCCATAACCTGTAACGATACGGAGAAAAAAAATATTACTTTCCATAAAATACTTCCATTTTCAATTTTTAAGTTCTAAAGGCATCCCGCCATTAATTTTCCTGCAGCACATCAACCAACGGCACAAATATATTTTCCTGGCTTCTGTATTTAAATTAACTGGTGAACTGTGTTTGCGTAAGCACGACTTTAGTCCTGGGAATAGTTATGTGATTGAAATGCCGCTGTAGTTTAAGTTCTTGAGTCTGTACAGAATCAAGTAGACATATTGCGATAGTGAAGATTATGTGTACCAGGATTTTTCTTGGCAGCGTTGGGTTTGAATTATTGTGACTCTTTCAGTGATTCTCACCCAAGAGATCTTCTCGGTTTCTTCTTCATGAAAATTTTCGTTTCGTTCGGTATGCTTCAGAAATGTGTAAGTGATAAGTACAACCATGACAAAATTGCGTCTCGTTTTGTCCACAGCACAAACGATTTCCACGTCAAATATTACTGAGTAAATGTGGTTCATCAACGCAGGGAAGGAAAACCGTATGTTTAGGGAGTTGAACGTCGATGGGTCGTGACTAATCAACACAAGTGCTATGGATATTCATTTTGAATACCGTTTCAAGAAAATTATAAAAATGTCGATCTATTGCATGTGTGTAATGATTAGCGAAATGAGACACTGCGTATCGCAATTCAATGGCGACTGAACGACCATAGCTTTATTACTAATAAATTAGAGAAAACAATACGATGACATAGATATAACAATAGGTGGCGCTGGNATTCCCAAAAGTTTTATAAATCTATAATGTTTTACTGAATTTAAACTCTTGGTTAGCATATCCGCTGGCATATCAGCTGTTGGCAAATATTGAATATGCACAATTTTATCCGATATCATGTTTCTGCAAAAGTGGTATCTGACATCAATGTGATTTGTTTTATTGTGAAAAATATGATTTGCCGACAACTTCTGTGCACTCTGATTATCATTACATATAGTGATTGTATACATTTTCTCTGTTATCTCATATTACAAGTTTCTAAGATATATTGCCTCTTTACAAGCTTCTGAAATTGCTATATATTCAGCTTCTGTGCAAGAGGGAATGCCGTTTTTATTTTCTCCATTCTGGAAATTAGCAGAGACCTGAAAATATAATTAGCAACTGTCCGTTTGGCTGCTCGTAGTTCCGGAATACGAGATTCCTCGTTGGCTAGTACAGTGCAGTTGTCAAAATTTAACTTTATGTCACAATGGGTTAAGAAATCCACACCAAGTATCATGGGTGTTAGAAGTCCCTTCACAGTTAAACATGCTGCTACTTTCATTTTACCAATGTCTTCCACATTTAATAAAGTCAGTGGATTTACTAACGGAGTAGCCCGTGATGCAACACCATCAATCTTGAGTTAGAGTACAGTTATTATGGGGATGCGAAATTTGCTCGTTCCAGCGAATAATAAAAGGATTCGGAAAGATAACTCGCTTTAGCCCCGCTGGCTAGTAAAGCGGTACACGGAATTCCATGAATGGTCACTTTAACTTCTGGACGTAGAGGGTTACGCAATAAACATTCTACTACAGAACTTCCATACAATAAAAAATCCTTCTCATTCTCACGTTACAACATTTTAAAAATATTGCGGGCCTATAACTGGCTCCGATGATTCTTCCGCCCTTTCTAAAGTACCACTGGTTGACATTAGACTGCTGTCAATACCGACCAACACTAGTTTGACTCGCTTTGCTTGGCTTTACGTAGTGAGGAGTCATANGACATTAGACTGCTGTCAATACCGACCAACACTAGTTTGACTCGCTTTGCTTGGCTTTACGTAGTGAGGAGTCATACAGTCGTTGCGGCGATTTTGATTTACTGTCAATCAGTGAAAGTGGTGGCGCAAAGGGATTTAACACAGCCGCTCCATTTCGTTTATCTTTTGTCGGAGTACTCCCACATTTGTAACGATGTTGGTTGTGTTCACATGTGTCATCGACGTGGATAGGGATTCGATCACTTCCTGAATAACTACGTCGCCCTGGTGTATGTTCGTTGCTAGTTTACTTATGTCGCGGCGAATTTTCGTTACAGATTCCACCCGATCTGCTTCCTTTCCTATTTTTAGATCTGCGATTTTCGTCATTACGCTGTCTTCTGCGCCTTCTATGCCAAAACGGTAAGTCCTGACGAGTATTTCCGTGTAATGGTTTATCGGAATGGTCATTATAACGATCCACTTTTTTAGGTGAGCGGCTAGGCAACTAAACAGTGTGGTAAGTAGACACTCTGTATTGGTTTGGTGCGCTGGGTGAACCTGAAGAACCTGGTTGATCTGTATGTGTGTTCCCTCAAGACAAAGTGTCTGAACGAGCGTAACGTAGGAGTTCATCTCGAAATTGCTGCACTGGATTGATAGATCTACTCGCCCAGTTTAACTGATAACGGTGGGGAAGTTGGAGAGGAACCATAGCTACGAACTCCTCATCCGACATAGTTGGTGTCATGTATCGAGTGCGTTCGTACAGTGATGTAAAATGAGCTTCCAAAGATTAACTACTATTTGGGTGGAAATGTTCGATGTGTAGTTGAGCCCGAAGTAAGCCTTGTAGTTTCATACTGCAATATTTCTCCTCAAAGGCTTTACCAAACTGCTCATTAAGTGTGTATTTGTATGTGCTCAATCTCCCACCAGTAGGTAGCACTTTATTTTAAAGCAAGGTCAACATATTAAAGCATTTCGTAAAATCCAATTTTACACATTGTAAAATATTTCTCTAGTCTTTCCAAAAAGGTTATTGGGTTCTCAACCTCACGACCCTTAAATGTAGGCAACTCATTTACTAACGATCTCGCTTGGCCTAGCATAGGCACAAACTGCACCGCAGGTTGCGGGGGTGTAGAAAGTGTAGTACTTGACGTAACTTAAGTTGATTGGTGAGTAACTTTAAGCGACATTAGTGACTCTTCCAAACCGCGAATACGGTGGTCCATTTCAGACACTACTCCAAAATCAANGTAACTTTAAGCGACATTAGTGACTCTTCCAAACCGCGAATACGGTGGTCCATTTCAGACACTACTCCAAAATCAAGACCTCGGCTTGAATTTGAAGATTCTTGGGCGATTAGTAATTGTGCTACAGTGTTACGCGATACCGCCAACTCCGTTTATGTTCTACCGCCACGCATCTGACATTATTCGGTAATGAGATTAAGTTTCGTGTCTCCAAGATCTATATATGGTACGATCTCTTGCGAAACCTCATTAACAGTTTCAGCTTTGAACGAGTTGAACTGAGCCTGCATTTCAGCACTAACTGATTTTAACTCTTTGCAAAAGGTATTTGCTTTATTCTACCTGACTACTAATAAGCTCCGAATACAGCCTCGTTTCATTTTCTTATTTCAATTTTCATGACTTGCAGCTACTTTTGATTGCAATTTAGCTTGACTTGAAGTCATTTCTGTTTGTAGTGATTGCATATCTAACTGTAATCGTTGCAACGTGGTCACTACCACGCTTAGGGGTTCGTTATTAATTCAATTCTGCGCTAAGGTGTCTAACTGCTGCCCTGGTGGAACAACGTAACTTACGGTATCCAACAAATTTGTCTCGGGTTGTGAGCGATCAAGCGATGTAATGCCTGTCATTCGCCACGTGATTGTGTGTTCGTTCTCAGTGGACAATGTTAAATCTATGGCTGAGGTTTTGTTCCGCGTTTCTGTATGCGATGGACTACCTTCAAGCAAACTGCATTCACTACTATGAACTCTTTTATCCATTGCAATAAAATTTAATACACTTAATTCTTTTACAGCCACGATCTAAAATGGCTTCCTCACTTGTTGCTTTATTTAATTATTTAGGCTTTTACCGTCTACACAACGGTGATAAATGCAGTTTGCTGCTTTGCTGAACAATTTTATAACTGAGTCTAATCGTTTCTATGTTCTTCGTTCTCCTATATGGGCGCCATTTCTGTGATTATTCGAATATGAAACAAAAAACTTTCACCACCTGCTGTGCAGTAAAGTAAACTGTTCACTTTAAATTAAATATTTTAATCGTAATTTAATAAATAAGAGCGAAATTTTTTTGGCCGTTTAATATATACTCTCTTATAAATTTATACAGGAAGCCTTTTAAATTTAAAATAGGCCCGACTCTATCTCAGTAATGTCGTTGGTTCTTAAAACAAAATATCTTGAAACGATTGGATGAAAATTATAAATACTTTTTGCCAAACTTACTGCTCCTCATGATGAATGAGAAATAAAAAATTAATAAATAATATCTTCATTAAATCGAAATTCAAACTAAGNTTTTTTTTTTTTTTTTTTTTTTTTTTACTTTTAATAGTCGAATACGCGTACATGAGAAACAACCAAAGGTAACATATATAATACAGTCCATTCTCAGCAGTTGATTTTTGATTCGTGTTCAAATCCCGCAACAAGATGAAATATTTAAACTTTTTTTTTTTAATTCCTTATTTATACACAGTGAAATGCATTACGAAAAAACAATGACTAGAACCTAAGAGTTATTTGCATCGTCCAATATAAATTCCATGTATACAACAATAATTATTGTAAAAGCATGGTAGGTGAGTGAGTAAAGTGTTGGACTGTTGAAAGTTATTACTCTGAGTTCAACCTCCGCTGCCAGAAAAATGTTTTTGTTTTTTAATAGTAATTATTATACACAGTGAATAGCCCACATAACGAAAGCAAACTTTTTTTGGAACCCCTTTTTTATAGAGAGCGTATTTAAAAATAATAACTTGCAAGATTGTGGACACGTTCCGTGAATTCACGGAGATTTATGTAAAATTTACGGAGAGAACATTATTTAAAAAAACGAACAGACCGTAATTTAACGCAGATGTCTGAATAATTTGTAACTGGTATTTTCCGTAATTTTACGGGCATTTTTCAGAGTTCCTACAGTATCAAAGAACCGCTACATCTTAACGATTATTGTTGAATATTCCAGATTAAATTCAAATTACATGGCGGAATTCCAACTGCATGTGGCATCAGTACGGTTCACAGGCCAGCATTGTGTCAGAACGTCGTTCTTAACATTTTTTGACGTTCAGTAAGCAGATATGAGATATTCTTGTATCAATTTAACTACGTTACTATTGGGTTTTTTTTTTTTTGTATTTTAATATACTTAATTTTTTCGTGCAGAAAGATACGAGATGTACTTCTGACGCTATAGTCGACACAGTTCTCAGCCTGCCTTAGGTATTTTCCGCGTTTGAGGCCGAGGACGCATACCGTGACACTGCCTGCGTATAAAGCACGCCATGGCCACTAAGCGCAAGCCTTTCAACTGACGCGCAGAGTTCTCGTCGCACTGCGTGTATACGAGACTTTCAGCGGTGACCCTATTATTTTATTGGTGAAAAGTCTGAAGGAAGGTTCATTGCAAGGCCCTTGAGTAGTTTTGCATGTAAATTCCGCGTATATTTTGAGATACAACGCTTTGAAGGATANGCGTTTGAGGCCGAGGACGCATACCGTGACACTGCCTGCGTATAAAGCACGCCATGGCCACTAAGCGCAAGCCTTTGAACTGACGCGCAGAGTTCTCGTCGCACTGCGTGTATACGAGACTTTCAGCGGTGACCCTATTATTTTATTGGTGAAAAGTCTGAAGGAAGGTTCATTGCAAGGCCCTTGAGTAGTTTTGCATGTAAATTCCGCGTATATTTTGAGATACAACGCTTTGAAGGAAAAAAAAAAGTTTTTAGCCATTATGGAGTACTATGAGATGTTGTTTCCAATCTACGTGACGTCTTACGAGCACTCAGCAGCCCTCGTCTGAAACGTCGTGTTATTTTCGTAGACAGCACAATAGACGCACGTTAAATAGTTTCGCAGGAAAACGTGAGTTACCAGCACACAGTAATGCAGTTCAAGCGACAGGTAGGCGGGAGCCTTAAGAACACGGGAGGTAAAATAGCCCCTTTCTCGTCGAACTCCAGCCAAACAAGCCAGCAACACGTCGGAACTCCGTTCGTCAATCAGCGCCTGGCAACTTACTCGCCAGCCGGCAGCCCGGTCAATAGGGAACATTTCGTATGAGAAACTGAATATAAGTTTCGTTTAACCCTTTCAGTCCCCCGTGTTCATGAACGAGAACACGTTGCAGTTGAAGGATATTTATGATCGGTGCTGTATACAGCAAGGAATCATTGGCTCGTGTTTTGAGTGTCTTCCTTGTGAGAAATCTGATTTGTTGAGGTTTCTGCACTTTTCATTTCTGAGTGGTTAATGTTGATATCGACAATCACACAGCACGTTTTCTTTCTAGTTTCGAGAAGCACGCTCTACACATGTACAGCACTTATTAAAATATTGAACGATTGCAACACTTGGACTTGTGAATTAATTCGGGACCAAAAAGGTTAAAATATTTTTATTATAAAAAAATGAGAATGTGTACGACACATCAAACAAACCGCCACGGAATTTCGTCCAAGCGAACTTATTTACTCTCTGCTATAATTATGTACAAAAGAAAGACTGCCATACACGGATCAGCGTTCTACGCTAGTGTCTACATTGTGCTTGAAAGTTCGCGTCTTAGCTGCATCACAGCAAGCCATGTCCGGGCCACAGAATAGGAAAGCATGCAGAACAGATGGAAATGGCGTGGCGGAGCGTGCCCGTTCGCTGATTGGCCACGCGATGCTCGCGAATGGGCGAATGGGCCTCGAGTCTGATTGGATTCTGCTTGCTGCGGCAGATGTCCTATTAGCTTGCAAACATAGGCTTACTGGCCGAACGGCGTTCCGACCGTAGACTACAGATGAGGTAGACCAATATCGCTGGCTGCGCACAACCAATCTCCGTGTCCCAACACTGAACTGATTTTCTGCCAATACGACTTGCAGAAACGGCGTGGATTGGATTTGAGTTTAGAACACTGTTTAGTAAACACGTGCTTTGAGAATTCTTTATACTTCCTCTAACATAATTGAAATGCAGTTTGATTAAATTCATATTGACGAAATCATTTTATTCATATAAAAGTGCTTGTCTTTTGAAAATTAAAGATATAAACAAACACGTTCGTCGGTGTTGACTACGTGACATTGACAGCTATGTTCCTTTGGGGTAGGTCAATGTTGGACGCATGCGCAGAAGACGAATAAACGGTCCACCTCATCTTTAGTGTATGGTTCCGACGCGCCGCTTCCCGACGACGCCACTTCGCCGGCGCGTGACGGGCCGGAGCTCGCGCTTGCAAGCGGGCCGTTCCACTTCTGTAGTCCCGACGTATTCCGTGTCGCGACTCCATGCATTTCGCAGCGCGCGCGGGGGGCAAGACCGCGAAGGACCGAGGGGCAGTTTCCAGCGGCAGTAAAGGTTTTTTTTCTCCTCTTCCGGCCGCAGGCAACGAACAAAGGACCCGGGGCCCCGTGGAATTTATGAGGTGGCGCGCGCCCGTGGGTCCGGTGATCTCATGAATATTGAAGCGCTGACTTGAAAAGGGGAGGGGGGCATGGGGAGACAATGTCGCCCCCCTCCCTCCACTCCCTCTGAAAATGGTCGGCGAAGTTTACGGCGCAATAGACTGCGGTGTGCCCGTCACACTGTTGCTCCGGGAGAGTTTTACTCGCATTAGAGGGGCGAGTCTGAAAAAAAAAAAAATAATAATAGAAGAAGGAAAAAGAAAAACTAAAGGGAAAATGTCTCCTCGTCTTTGTTCTCTTCGTATTCGGAAGGAAGCTAGACTCTGTGAAATTTGAGCAGCCCTAGTAGAGTAACACCAATTTACTGCTCCTAGTTTTTTTTAGTAACTCGGTACTACGGTTAAGATTGTTAATGCAGTTCCATTCTAAGTAAATAAAACACGGTGATTTTTGAATGAAGAAATCCCATTCAACTCTTTTTTTTTTTTGTTTTTAATCTTTATAATCAAACCTAATAATTAATGAAAGTTATTTTTTATATAATAATTAGCGAACCGCGCGCGGCTTCGCCCGGGTACAGTTGGGTTTTCAGTGATACACCAATAAATAAATAAATGGGGAAAAGACAATTCATTTATGTGAAAACAAAATTATAAAATTATACTATGTTGGCCTAGGTTTTTAACTGATTACGGCAACCCAAAAGGAAGGAAATATTTTTTACTCGATAGCCAAGAAAGAGTATTGTTTTTGGAATGTATCTGTGCAACTATCGCGTAGTTACCACACTTCCGCTTTCCAGCGTCGATGTATGAAAATCAAAACGTGAGTTTAATCAAATTTGTAGCTTTAGAAGTAACTGTTTCTAGGTACTACTTTTNGGATCTGGAAATTAAGTTATGGGAGAATATACGTAAATTCAAAATGATGGGAATCTCTCCTGTTTAAAGATTTTTTAACTACGTGAATTACGACTACAGCTAGAATTGAGTTCATTTCAGTAAAACTACATATATTTAATTGACATGAAACCATTAGAACTTTGTGAGTGGTAAATCATGCTTATTTTATGTACCCATAACAGAAAATTACATTATATTTCCAAACCTTTTATGAAGCTGATTTAAGCTCAGAAAGTCGGTAAGCCGAATTGACAAATAAAGTATGAATACAAAATAAACTAACAAATCGTCTTTATCAATTATCGAAATATTCAGACATTTCATTTTGTGTTAGGTCTTTAGTTTTATTTAATTAAAGTCGAAATAAATAAATAAATGTTATTTTGATTATCTACTTGTCTTCTAAACACGGAAAATTTCGTCTGCTGAAAACGCATTGATGATTGTTATATTCAGTTACTAGACATTCCAAATAAAGACCTACAATATTATCAGAGAATTGTTTAACGCGTTCAGAAACTTTCGTATGGCACTCAGAAATCCAAAATACGTAGCATGCTATTGTCTCTACATTGCTACTTTGGTTTCGGTGAGTAGGTCACAGATCTTGTTTTCAATTACGTGAATAAATTTTCACAAATTATTGGAGCTAGCTTAAGTAATTATGTGACGCTGTGCTTCCTAAGGAAACTCAATTTGCTTTTCACACCTAAAATACACGACATACAAAAACTCGGATTCATAAAGTTTCGCGCGGTTTGCCAATAGTGAGGGGGTAGAAAACGTAAAAATTGCAGTTTGCCAAATAATGAATTTTTTTTAGCAAGCAAAATATGTTTTTTATTAATTACATCGAGATTATAATATTATTTAGTCTTGTCAGTACAATCGCAATAAAAACTTGAATAAAAATTATAAATATTTACTTGTAACAAAAATGTGAAAATGTACTTGCTTATATTTTAGCGGCAGTTATTAGTGTGGTGAGAGTTGTAGTTCTGGGGGGGCACTTCCCTTCGCAGGAGTCACATATTTACGATACCGACCAAGATATGTTTGATCTTTAAAATGAAGGACTATGGAATTCGTCGTTCATGTATTGTTTATCTTCCAGCGGTTCCAAACATGAACTTTTTTCTATGACGTTTTAAGCCGTACTTATAAGCGTGTTACGACTACATGATTAAAAAAATAAATAAACTGTAGAATAATACTAAATTAATAAAGGGAGAGGGAGAAATTAACACAAAAACACGTCATCTCGCCGTAGTGTCACCGTCCAGGAGAAAATCGTATCCACGCCGCTGGTGGTCGTGATGTGGTTTTTCTCCCAAATGGTTTTGTGAGATTCAACCCGCGACCCTCCGCGTCAAAAATACCCACCCGTAATAGATAGCACACATCCGTGAATCCCGAATGTTTTTACAGTTCTCGCGGCGACGCCCGTGTGCGCGGCGTGAAATGGGCGTTTCCGCCCATGGCCGGGCTCAAACGATGCGGAACGCGAGGGCGGCGAAGTGTGAACCGCGGTGCTCCAGCCTCTCTCCCGTCGCAGTGATCTGTAACTGTGAGCGCTGCACGCTCCACACCCGGAGTGTTATTATAACGACGTGTCTCGGAACTACGGGATGTAGTCCATTCACGGTTACTCCCAGCATTCCTGAAGCACCGTCTGAAGGCATACTTTCAGTCTATCCTCCGCTGTCTAGAATGTTACGTCGAAAGAAACAGTACCGTATTTGAGTGCACGCAGTTTAATGATATTTCGCAGGAGAACTATTCATTACTGCATTTTTATTCGCATTCATTATAAATTAATTTGTATAATTTATGAATTAAATATAACTAAAATATCCGTTGAACCATAAATAAGATACTTTTAGGTTAACGGTAGTAAAAAACGCTTGTGATTCAGGACATATTTAGGGAAAAAAAACCAAACGTATCATAAATGGGGTGACTTTTCAAAGGTTTCATTAACATTTTTGGAAGTTTCTGTGAATATACTATAAAAGGCGTTAGGCAAGCAAAACTGTATACACAGTTTTCGCCATAGAATACTCAATACAAAACCCGATATAACCTTTTAAAATTAAAATATTTAAAAGCAGGCATACAAAATATACATAAGTAGGTTCCTTTCCGACTGTTTAAATGTGATCTTTGATTTAATAACTAGGCCTACTGTCGTATTCACCACAGCGATGTATTATCTTATGCACTCTGTTACTCAAGGAGTACAGCAAAGTGCTGAAACCCTACTAAATGCAAAACTCTTCTGGTAAATTATCGTATTATAAATCACGTACTGTGCTGTCCCCTCATCATTGGCACCTACTATATAACTGAGTATATAAAATTACTTGACATCCTGCAATATGTGTCTTTCGTTATCGTAGCTCAAGTTGAAATGAATTAAATGAATGATAATATGTAAACTATCTTACAACAAATAACAAAAATAAAAGTAATTAATACAACTGTGATTCTATAACACTTCTACGCTACAGTCTTGCCAGATTTTACTGCACGGGAGTTTTGCAGCTCAAAATTTTGTCAGCATTACTTTAATACGTAGTGCAAGCTGTCAGTGTGATTTCTGAGGCATTCGTAATATAACGTGGGTAAGACGATCGTAAAACAAGTTTTATGATAATTCACATTCCTTAACAGTAAACTTAATGTGTTTTACTGTCATGTTTCATGATAATCGGTTACATAACACAATACAGGGCTAATTTCGGTAGTTAACATTTTAAACGATACACACTATATTTCATATTTACATTTACATATCACACACATCCCATTGTTTTTCTTATGTTTGTGGAATGTGCCAGAGTAGTTCTTAAATNTTTTAGTAACTCGGTACTACGGTTAAGATTGTTAATGCAGTTCCATTCTAAGTAAATAAAACACGGTGATTTTTGAATGAAGAAATCCCATTCAACTCTTTTTTTTTTTTGTTTTTAATCTTTATAATCAAACCTAATAATTAATGAAAGTTATTTTTTATATAATAATTAGCGAACCGCGCGCGGCTTCGCCCGGGTACAGTTGGGTTTTCAGTGATACACCAATAAATAAATAAATGAGGAAAAGACAATTCATTTATGTGAAAACAAAATTATAAAATTATACTATGTTGGCCTAGGTTTTTAACTGATTACGGCAACCCAAAAGGAAGGAAATATTTTTTACTCGATAGCCAAGAAAGAGTATTGTTTTTGGAATGTATCTGTGCAACTATCGCGTAGTTACCACATTTCCGCTTTCCAGCGTCGATGTATGAAAATCAAAACGTGAGTTTAATCAAATTTGTAGCTTTAGAAGTAACTGTTTCTAGGTACTACTTTTTGCGCTTGGCTGAGGGATTTTAATAGATCACCAAAGTTAAGCAACGTTCCCAGCGGCACACATTTGGATGGGTGATCGTTTAGTGGAATAACATCTGAGCGCTTCCGGGCTTCGGAGGTCACGTTAAATATTTGGTCCCGGTTGTTATCGATTGATAGCAGTCGTTAGCCCATTTCAGAACTCCTTGGGCGGCATGATAAACTCTGACACCAGAGGAAAAAAAATATTTTGGTCACGTTTCCAGCCGTTGCAAAATTACGTTTTATTGTTATTCCACAGTAACCGTAGAATTTTCCGGGATAAAAAGTATCCTATGTCCTACTCCAGGACGCAAAGTACGTACATATCAAATTTCATCAAAATCCGTTCCGCCGGTATGGAGCTGCGTGGTAACAAACACACACACACCCACACACACACACAGACTTTCGCATTTATAATATTAGTAGAATAAAATCGTAATCGAAGCTTCGAATCGCATAGAGATTTAAGTTATATCCGTATTTTCCTACGTAAGACAACAATTTTTAGATAATATGAGAGCTTTTAATTACTGTTATAGATCTGAAACGAATAACGAGTGGCAGATAATTAAGATTTCGAAATAACTGTTAAAATGCCCCCTATGTCTTGACAGGCTTGGTTTTCTAAGATTGGATCTGGAAATTAAGTTATGGGAGAATATACGTAAATTCAAAATGATGGGAATCTCTCCTGTTTAAAGATTTTTGAACTACGTGAATTACGACTACAGCTAGAATTGAGTTCATTTAAGTAAAACTACATATATTTAATTGACATGAAACCATTAGAACTTTGTGAGTGGTAAATCATGCTTATTTTATGTACCCATAACAGCAAATTACTTTATATCTCCAAACCTTTTATGAAGCTGATTTAAGCTCAGAAAGTCGGTAAGCCGAATTGACAAATAAAGTATGAATATAAAATAAACTAACAAATCGTCTTTATCAATTACCGAAATATTCAGACATTTCATTTTGTGTTAGGTCTTTAGTTTTATTTAATTAAAGTCGAAATAAATAAATAAATGTTATTTTGATTATCTACTTGTCTTCTAAACACGGAAAATTTCGTCTGCTGAAAACGCATTGATGATTGTTATATTCAGTTACTAGACATTCCAAATAAAGACCTACATTATTATCAGAGAATTGTTTAACGCGTTCAGAAACTTTCGTATGGCACTCAGAAACCCAAAATACGTAGCATGCTATTGTCTCTACATTGCTACTTTGGTTTCGGTGAGTAGGTCACAGATCTTGTTTTCAATTACGTGAATAAATTTTCACTAATTATTGGAGCTAGCTTAAGTAATTATGTGACGCTGTGCTTCCTAAGGAAACTCAATTTGCTTTTCACACCTAAAATACACGACATACAAAAACTCGGATTCATAAAGTTTCGCGCGGTTTGCCAATAGTGAGGGGGTAGAAATCGTAAAAATTGCAGTTTGCCAAATAATGCATTTTTTTTAGCAAGCAAAATAAGTTTTTTATTAATTACATCGAGATTATAATATTATTTAGTCTTGTCAGTACAATCGCAATAAAAACTTGAATAAAAATTATAAATATTTACTTGTAACAAAAATGTGAAAATGTACTTGCTTATATTTTAGCGGCAGTTATTAGTGTGGTGAGAGTTGTAGTTCTGGGGGGCACTTCCCTTCGCAGGAGTCAGATATTTATGATGCCGACCAAGATATGTTTGAGCTTTAAAATGAAGGACTATGGAATTCGTCGTTCATGTATTGTTTATGTTCCAGCGGTTCCAAACATGAACTTTTTTCTATGACGTTTTAAGCCGTACTTATAAGCGTGTTACGACTACATGATTAAAAAAATTAATAAACTGTAGAATAATACTAAATTAATAAAGGGAGAGGGAGAAATTAACACAAAAAAGCGTCATCTCGCCGTAGNAATAAACTGTAGAATAATACTAAATTAATAAAGGGAGAGGGAGAAATTAACACAAAAACACGTCATCTCGCCGTAGTGTCACCGTCCAGGAGAAAATCGTATCCACGCCGCTGGTGGTCGTGATGTGGTTTTTCTCCCAAATGGTTTTGTGAGATTCAACCCGCGACCCTCCGCGTCAAAAATACCCACCCGTAATAGATAGCACACATCCGTGAATCCCGAATGTTTTTACAGTTCTCGCGGCGACGCCCGTGTGCGCGGCGTGAAATGGGCGTTTCCGCCCATGGCCGGGCTCAAACGATGCGGAACGCGAGGGCGGCGAAGTGTGAACCGCGGTGCTCCAGCCTCTCTCCCGTCGCAGTGATCTGTAACTGTGAGCGCTGCACGCTCCACACCCGGAGTGTTATTATAACGACGTGTCTCGGAACTACGGGATGTAGTCCATTCACGGTTACTCCCAGCATTCCTGAAGCACCGTCTGAAGGCATACTTTCAGTCTATNAACTACGGGATGTAGTCCATTCACGGTTACTCCCAGCATTCCTGAAGCACCGTCTGAAGGCATACTTTCAGTCTATCCTCCGCTGTCTAGAATGTTACGTCGAAAGAAACAGCACCGTATTTGAGTGCACGCAGTTTTATGATATTTCGCAGGAGAACTATTCATTACTGCATTTTTATTCGCATTCATTATAAATTAATTTGTACAATTTATGAATTAAATATAACTAAAATATCCGTTGAACCATAAATAAGATACTTTTAGGTTAACGGTAGTAAAAAACGCTTGTGATTCAAGACATATTTAGGGAAAAAAAAACCAAACGTATCATAAATGGGGTGACTTTCCAAAGGTTTGATTAACATTTCTGGAAGTTTCTGTGACTATACTATAAAAGGCGTTAGGCAAGCAAAACTGTATACACAGTTTTCGCCATAGAATACTCAATACAAAACCCGATNATAAAAGGCGTTAGGCAAGCAAAACTGTATACACAGTTTTCGCCATAGAATACTCAATACAAAACCCGATATAACGTTTTAAAATAAAAATATTAAAAAGCATGCATACAAAATATACATAAGTAGGTTCCTTTCCGACTGTTTAAATGCGATCTTTGATTTCATAACTAGGCCTACTGTCGTATTCACCGCAGCGATGTATTATCTTATGCACTCTGTTACTCAAGGAGTACAGCGAAGTGCGGAAACCCTACTAAATGCAAAACTCTTCTGATACATGTATCGTATTATAAATCACGTACTGTGTTGTCCCCTCATCATTGGCACCTACTATATAACGGAGTATATAAAATTACTTGACATCCTGCAATATGTGTCTTTCGTTATCGTAGCTCAAGTTGAAATGAATTAAATGAATGATAATATGTAAACTATCTTACAACAAATAACAAAAATAAAAGTAATTAATACAACTGTGATTCTATAACACTTCTACGCTACAGTCTTGCCAGATTTTACTGGACGGGAGTTCTGCAGCTCAAAATTTTGTCAGCATTACTTTAATACTTAGTGCAATCTGTCAGTGTGATTTCTGAGGCATTCGTAATAAAACGTGGGTAAGATGATCGTAAAACAAGTTTTATGATAATTCACATTCCTTAACAGTAAACTTAATGTGTTTTACTGTCATGTTTCATGATAATCGGTTACATAACGCAATACAGGGCTAATTTCGGTAGTTAACATTTTAAACGATACACACTATATTTAATATTTACATTTACATATCACACACATCCCATTGTTTTTCTTATGTTTGTGGAATGTGCCAGAGTAGTTCTTAAATATTTATTCACAACAACTTATATTGAAAGTTTTGCAAAAAAACTAATTTCAGTATTTCGAAGCTAAATATCATCAACTAGGCACTAATGTAAAAATATGGCAAGCAGTTCTAGGAAATATCACGTGAATTTAGTTATTTAGGTTTACTGACGCATAAATATTTCGTATTATCGTTTCTTATGATCCTTAAATTCGGGAGTACTGAGGGTCCCCATGTTAATTACGGGAGGAAAAAACGCTGCTGTCAATCGATTTATACCAAAAAATCCAAGTATTTATACACAAATTACAATATATACTGTTCACAATTAAATGAGCACTTTTGCAATCACCCTTTGAAAAATGTTATTGCCCATACCTGTAAATTATTTTTAACGGGCGCACTGACTGGTAACGACACCGCGAAAATGGTAACAACGGAGATAAATTAGTTCCATGTCATAATGATGAATTTATAGTGCTAGGTAAATATTTCTGAATACTATAACGATTCATTTCGCGTTCTGTTTTTTTTTGTCAATGCATAAAAGAGTAAAAATTTNATTGCCCATACCTGTAAATTATTTTTAACGGGCGCACTGACTGGTAACGACACCGCGAAAATGGTAACAACGGAGAGAAATTAGTTCCATGTCATAATGATGAATTTATAGTGCTAGGTAAATATTTCTGAATACTATAACGATTCATTTCGCGTTCTGTTTTTTTTTGTCAATGCATATAAGAGTAAAAATGTATGCATTTCTAAAAATACTTATTTTTATAATAATTTCATAGTTCCACTCAATCAACGCATGAATAAAGTGATAGGGCCCATGGTAATGTTAATTCCAAATGGTGGAAGAATACACACTCTGCATACAAGTAGATATTTAGCAAGGCTTTCAAATGTGCTCAGTTTACTGCGAACAGCCTACAGACACATTAAAGTGACCTTTACCTCCAGTTATACCCAGGTGCCGGCAAGAAAGAAATTTTTCGGGGTGCAGTGTATTTTCAAACTTAGCGCCAAGGGTTCTTCTTTTTCCCCGGATGATATTTCGACCACTTTTGCTACCTACATGAATCATTCGTTTTCGTGGGAGGACTTTCCGTTTAAGTTAATATCACCTTCTTTAAACGATATGCCAGAATCACTTATGTTAATGCTTTCGCGAACGGAATCTGTCTTGGAAACTCATTAAGTGAGCTACAACAAGCTGCAATAATACAAGTTCTACATATTTTTAGAACCAGACCATGAGACTGTACGAGTCACTCCTAATTACCAATAATACGGGCGCACAAACGTTTTCGCTGCAGGTTTGAGACTGTACGCTATTTGATTGAGTGACCAAATTTGAAAGGCATAAGTAACAATTTTTATTACTTGGAGGTCCGCGTAGCCTTTAAGAAGATTGGAGTTAAAGATAAGTACAGAATACATATAAACAGATATATCCAACAAAATGTACTATCCTAGGAGGTGACGTCTTTATTATTTGTAAGCCCTGGATGAGGAGACTGCCAGGCTGCTCGTAAATTACAATACGGACGTAGACATTATTACTTGTGCGTTGTCTGGAGCAGATGTCTCCAAATGAATTATTAGTCAGGTCTACATAATTCCTTGGGGGAGAAGGGGGTTGTTCGTCGCTTAGAGAAGGGCAAGTTCTGTCTTGGCTAACCTGATAGTTAGGCTTATGGATAATTTATGTCCTGGGTTACTAAATTCCTCTTCCTGTTGTTGCACACAGATCAAATTAGTTCAGACCTTTAGCGACGTAACATCATTGTAAAAAAATTCCGGTAGACTTCCTAAACTGCAAAAGAAGTTTTGAAATTACACATTGTATGGAAACATTACCACGTATCAGGATGCAAATATAGGAATGTTTAGCGTCGCTACTATACAAAGTTGTGAATTTCTCTAAGAATTTCACTCTCTTCTGAGTAAATCTAGGTACGCTACAATGGATATATTGTAAATACTTTATCATTCACGTTTTCTCACCATACGGACACACTGATGTAAATTTGCGAATAATTTCTTAGAGTGAATTTATGGGGGATGGATAAACGATCAAACGAACAGTGTTGTGTCGATATGGGTTATGACGGAAACGGGATTATTTGTAGAAAAATTTCCTAAACAGCTGTTGACCAAGTATCATTATACAGAATGTCTCATCTAACGCTGCGGCCTGAAATAATACCGAGACGCCACAAAATATTACTAATATGTTTGCACAGGATTGTTTCCACGTAAGGGACTCACAAATTCAGAGCATAAACACACTCCTGTATATTATGAAAGTACTCCTTTCAACAAAAAGTTATATTTATTTCAATGGAACGTGCATGCAGAAGTTAACCTGCCGCATTATTACTTGGTGCACAATTATGAATAACGGAATTGGCTGCAGGTTCCTAAACCTAATGCTTGCTGAGATGTAACCGACGTAAGTATCGGAAGTCTGCGTCACCGCTGTGATGCACACGAACGCGTGACCTTCGGCTACTACAGCCACCAACGAAACAGAAGCCTATCTGGGACCATGAGCGACACACAAAGTAGATTCGTAGTTCTGGTTGTGACCACAATCAGATGTACCTGCAATGGTATACCGTGAGGAACACTGAAATGCTAACACAAATACGCATGTTCGCTCACATTATATCAACGGTACTGTACAGAAAACTGATTTATCGATAGGTACTTGTGTACATAACAAAATACATATTGTATTGTACCGTTCACAGGAATGATCCCTCGTAAGGAGCTCACAGAATGACAGGATTACCTCACTCCAGTAAACAATCCACGTACCCCTTTTAACACAACGTTGTATTTTTTTTAAATGGAACCGGCATATTTTTTTCCCTATGAGAAACTAGGCGCAAGATTACGGATAACAGAATTGGTTCCACATTTATATCTATAGTACTTTGGAGATAGGAATGGTGGTAGTGGGATAGAGCCTGTGACGTGTGCATCAGCTGTGCATATACCTGTCGGTCATACACACAGTAAAGTGCAGTGCTCAAGGTTGTTGGTTGTTCCTGCGTAGTCTAATATCTGTGCTAGTACAATACGGTTAACAGTTAGAAGGTGCAGTAATTTACAGTAACTAAGAAAAACTCGATATGCCCTCGCTGTACGGTGAGTGTCGGAGAAACGAAGTAAGAACGGTGGCAATGCACAAGGAACGATACCCTGATCGACGGCGTCCGTCACCTCGTACAACTGCCAACATCTGCAGTGCTCTAGTAGCTACAGGAAGCTGGAACCCTCAAACTGGTGTCAACGTAAAACGACTGCAACTAATGAAGGACACGAAGTCGGTGTTCTGGCCGCTGTAGCGCACAACCCACATGTGAGTACATGGCGGATTGCATGTGGTGAGGGAATAAGTCACCAGCGTTAGCCGCATTTTACGCCATCATACATTTAATCCATACTACTTGTCACTGGACACCCGTCTTTCAATGTGGTCCAAGCACGATGGTTGCCACGCCCACTCGGCACGTGTGAGCAGAGAGGAACTGAATGCCACGTTTCCATATCGGTGGTTAGGGCGTAGTGGACATGTGCCATGGCCAACTCGCTCCTCTGACCTAATGCCCTTAGATTTATTTCTTTGGGACGCATTGGAAGACCGAGTGTATCCCACAGCTCCAACAACCATGGAAGTTATGCAGGAGCGTATTTCCGCAGCGTGTCGCACACTGTCTGGGGAACCACTGCGGTATGTGCAACGTTATTTTGTTAAACTTCTTGTTAGGAAGTGATCAGGCCTAGATGAACGGCCTGCCTGATCACACCTTCAAACATTGCACCGGGGCACGACCGTGAGTGCAATAACACCTTGCAAAAGACATCAATCCCCTCCACAGGCCAGTAAATGGAGCCGAAAATATTAAACAACGTGCCCGATATAGGCAAGCGTAACACAGGGAGCGGCGTCTTTTTTCGTCGGGCCATTGGAACGAAAAGACCACTCAAGATTGGTGTGTCTGGCCATCGTTAACCGCCTCCTAGAACCAGTCTCTGGCAACATGAACAAGGTGGGGACTTTCCAATTAAATTGTAATAGTGATGGCGTGAGGTAATAATACTTAATATAATTAATTGGCATTTTGGTTTTCCATTTAAGCTTTCTCTATCAATAGTCACGTAAATAATTATTGTATACACTGAGGGGCCCTGTGGGGCGGGGTTGGAGCTGGGCTGTGGACTAGCGACCAACCTGTTATGGGTGTAAGGTGAGGTGTCAGGGTGCCCTGAAAACCGGGCTGCCGCCCACAGTCCGGCGTGTAAGGGGGGAGCCTAGACACTGAATACCTGGTAGGACTGGCGTGACGTAGGAATGTCTGTCCTTGCCTGGACATCCCTTGGCTAAAGCCCTAGCAGTAGTGACTGGCGTAAGTGTAAGAGTGACCTAGCGTGTGACGCTAGTGAGTGCCCGCTGGTGATCTCCGGTAGGGACCATTCATTGATGATTGGATGTTCCCCTGCTACTGCGAAGGCTGCCAACTAAAACTCCTAAATGGGGCAGTGATGCGAATACATAGCCTAGCACTGCTCAAGTCCATCTCCACCTCCTCGTGGTTGGGCTGGTAACATGGTGGCCACACCATGGCTAACGGAGTGAGGACGATTGAAGGCGGTAACGGCCTGTCTGTGCACAGACAACCAGTTACGGCGAGGTTATGTGCATTCTCCAGTGACTGTATATATTCTTCGCCTTGCGGTGAAGACCCGCGAACCGAATTGCACCTACCAAACTGAGGCTCGATGTGGCAAGTCGGGCTGATTCCGGGGTGGCGGAGCTCCAATGAAGGGATTTTCTGGCGTCCTGGAGGGACTGGGCTGTCCCGGGTGAAAACTCAAGCGTGTATGTCTGAAAATTGTGGGTACCCAGGGGATCAGTGTGAAGCCCCGGCTTAGGCCATGCTGATCGCGGGTCGGACTCTGGGTGGCATTGGTTGAACCTTCTGCTTGGAAGGAGATCTGGAGGTGAGTGTTTGCCTGAAGGGCTGGGCCTGGCGTGCCGGAAAAAGTCAGTAGCAGCTGCTGTGGAATGCAAGCGTGCTGACCTACCCAAGGTTCTGGTTACGAAGGGTTGATACTCACTAATGAAGGGTTGACGGTCTGGCCCGCCTAGTAACAGGACTCGTTTACAAAGCGAGTTTGTAGAGTGGGGAGAGCACTCGGCCCCATCAAGGTGGCATGTACGGATTCAACTCCGTACTCTGCTGTTGACAGGTGAGGTGGCACCACCCTTGGGTGCAGAGCAGCCACACACTGCGATCGGAAAGGGCGTTTTCTCTTTCTATTGGGAGCATTCAACTGCTCCCAATTAGAGCGCTGACCAAGCACAAATACTAATTAAGGTTACTGACATTTAAGTCTGGCAGGGGAGTACACACACCTAACAGCCGATATGACATATTATAGCCCAAACTGGCATAAGCCTGAATACATGGAAATCCTGATCTGCACTCCCTTCACTGCTCTGAATGGTGTCCCCTGTTATACCCTAGGGGATCAGGTACAGGAGGAGCAGTCAGGGTCAAAACCCGCGGCATCCCCGGATGTCCAACATCTGTNAGGAGGAGCAGTCAGGGTCAAAACCCGCGGCATCCCCGGATGTTCAACATCTGTATACACTGAGGCGACAAAAGTCATGGGATACCACCTAATATCGTGTCGGACCTCCTTTTGCCCGGCGAAGTGCAGTAACTCGACGTGGAATGGACTCAACAAGTCGTTGGAAGTCCCTGGCAGTAATATTTAGCCATGCTGCCTCTATAGACATCCATAATTGCGAAAGTGTTGCCAGTACAGAAGTTTGTGCACGAACTGACTTCTCGATTACGTCCCATAAATGTTCGATGGGACTTATGTCGGGCGATTTTCGTGGCCAAATCATTCGTTGGAATTGTCCAGAATGTTCTTCAAACCAATTGCGAACAGTGGTGGCCCGATGGCATGGCGCATTGTCATCCATAAAAATTGCATCGTTGTTTGGGTACATGAAGTCTATGAATGGGTGCAAGTGGTCTCCAAGTAGCTGAGAATAACCCTTTTAAGTCAATGATCGGTTCAGTTGGACCAGAGGACCCAGTCCATTCCATATAAAAACAGCCCACACCATTATGGAGCCACCATCAGCTTGCACAGTTCCTTGTTGACAACTTGGATCCATGGATTCGTGGGGTCTGCGCCACACTCGAACCCTACCATCAGCTATTACCAACTGAAATCGGGACTCATCTGACCAAGCCACGGTTTTCCAGTCGTCTAGGGTCCAAGCGATATGGTGACGAGCCCGGGAGAGGCGCTGCAGGTGATGTCGTGCTGTTAGTAAAGACACTCGACTCTTAATAGGAAGTTCAGATTTACAGAGACAAGATGCATGAATGAACGTAAAGACTATCAAAGAAAAGGGGAAATTTATCATTTGTCTGGTATTCCAGGTCATCATTATACAGTGACAGCCTATCTACTAACGTGGTAAATTATGTTTTAACTTGGGCACAAATGGTACAACAAAGTGGACAGGGAATTGGTACGAATTGAGGGGTTTTTACTTATGCACACATGTCCCACATTGATTCCTGCGGTTATTTCACCAAGTGTTGCTTGTCTGTTAACACGGACCATTATGCGCACACATCGTTGGTCTCGGTCACTAAGTGCAGGCGGTCGGTCACTGCGGTGTCCATGGTGGGAGGTTATGCCTGAAATTAGGTATTCTCGGCACACTCTTGAAACTGTGGATCTCGGAATGTTGAATTCCCTAACCATTTCCGAAAAAGAATGTCCCATGCGTCTAGCTCCTACTACCATTCCGCGTTCAAAGTCTGTTAATTCCCGTCATGCGGTCATAATCACGTAAGGAACCTTTTCACATGAATCATTCGACTACAAATGAAAGCCCAACCAATGCACTGCCCATTTATACACTTTGTACGCGATGCTACTGCCAGCAGACTTTGGTCACCTCTGTGTAATCCTTATGTTCGATAAACTTTATGTTATACTACTGTGTTCTACCTAATCATGACTCATTATTTAGCTACGCCCATAACCCCTTTTAAGTATGAATTGACTTAAAAGTAAAATTCATTACAGTCTGCACAAGTGCATAGAGGTAAACGGTTGTTATTTTGAACATCTACTTAAGTGATCCATCGGATTACCAGTGGTGATCCCTTTGTAATGGTTAACACATGACTGTTTGTGCCAAGGGTACAACCTACGAAGGTTGAATTATGTGTGGAATAAACGGTACAATATTATGTGTATTCTGTTATGTACATAAGTACTTATTGGTCAATCGGTTTGCTGTACTGTACTGTGGATAGAATGTGCGCGAACATGAGTATTTCTGTTAGTATATCAGTGCTTCACACTGTATAATACCATTGTAGGTACATCTGATTGTGGAAAAGACCAGAACTACGAATATTCTTTGTGGGTCGCTCATGGTTTGCGACAGGCTTCTGTTTCGTATGGTGACTGTAGTAGCCACAGGTCATGCGTTCATGTGCGTCACAGTGGTGACGCTGTCTACCGATGCTTACGTCGGTTATATCTCAGCAAGTTCAGGGACCTGCAACCACTTCCGTTATTCATAATTGTGCACCTATTATAATTCGGCATGGATACTTTGTACGTGCCATTAAAATAAATATTTATCTGTGTGTTGAAAGAGGTACCTTCATACTTTACAGGAGTCTTTTTATCCTCTCACTTTGTGAGCCTCTTACGTGTAAACAATCCTGAGAAAACTGTTTGGCAATATTTTGTTCCGTCCCGGTAATATTTCAGGTCGTATAGTTAGGTGCGACACTCTGTATATATGTCGTTTTGTCACTACTGTAGAAAACACAATATGTAAGAATACACAATATGCAAGTAGATCTTATGCGAGGCTTTCAAAAGTGCTCAGCTTACCGTGAAGAGCATTAACCATATTTACCCTAGTTTTACCAACTGTCTTTGCAATTTAACCAGAATGCACATTGTGGTTCATTTTACTTCAAATATTTCCTACACCAGCAAAAAGCAATATATTTTATTAAAGTATTGTCTGTGGCATTGCGGTTTTAGTTCGGTTTTAGTGGTTTACTTCGTTTTTGTACGCTCAATACACATTTTCCCTTATCTATAAAAGTGCGTTCCTCTTCCTAAATCTCTAAGATTTCTCTGAAAAGTTGTGTATCCTGGATACATATAAAATGTTCTTAATCACGCCAGGATCAAAATCATTTCTCTTTTTATCTTTATGTAAAATTAAAACACGTGCTCGTTTTAACCCAACTGTGACTACATTGCATAATGTAGTATGAATCCTTTAAATATTTACGCGCAGCAATACCACGATTCCTTTTTTTTTTATTTTTTATATTTGGTGACTCGTAACATGACAAACGGTGTGTTTAATATTAACAGACATGTTATTTTTTCTGCGCAAAATATTCCACATCATTCTTCGTGTCATATCTGCAACCACTTCTTTAGGTTTGGCTGTTTTCCACACTGCTGAAAACGCAGTTTGCAGCAGAACAGAGCAGTGATTTTTAAAATTAATTTTATTGTGTTATATTACGATAATTTTTTTTATTAGCGTTCTTACGGAAATTTTGAAAATGCACACTACAAACAGCTTGCACTCAGTACTTTAAAAGACAACGTTTTAGTTTTTGCGTCGTGTACCCTACCTCCAAATGTAAAATTTCAGATTTTCATCAACTTAATTACAATTTACCACCTGTCCCTCAAAAGCCATTATGAAACTTCTGGGGAAAAGTTACGTTATTGTCACACTAGTACATATGAAACAAGAACAACAAGGTTTCAGTATGTCATTAATTTAAAAGGAACACTTAATAGGACGTTGAGAAATGAAAACATATTTTTCCTGATTTCCTGGCAACATTTATTTAAATATCCAAGTCTCGCTTATGCCAACTTAAGTGAAGACTGGTGTACTTAATTAAATGTTTGCAGAAAATTAGGAAAAAAGTATTTTCACATCTTAACGTCCTATTAAGTGTTACATTTAAATTCATGACTACTGAAACATTGTTATTCTTGTTTCATATGTAAATTTTACATTTGGGGATAGGGTACACAAAGAAAATAATCAAACAGGACCTTTAAAATTAGTGAGTTTAACTTGCATGTTTGTGAGCTCTTTGTAGTATGAATTTTCGAAATTTCCATAAGTACACTAATAAAAGAATGATCGCAATGTAACAAAATGCATTGCTCAATTATGCGGCTGTCACTGCGTCGTGCTGCAAACATTTCGCACCACTGCATTAGTCAGTCGCTCCCGACTGAATGTTATCTACCCCTAAGCCGTATAAGGGGAGAACTAGGAAAGGGGAAAGCATTACCTTGTGGTCTCGCATATCTTCCGGCTACACACTTGACTTCGTCCAGTTGCAGAGGTCCCGAGTTAACGTCTGGGAGTGGCTTATGTGTGAACAAACTTGAACTCGCGACAATAGTGTCGCACGTGCCAGTGACACGCACGACAATGACACGAGCCTGTGGTATGTTTGAGAGGTTCAAGAATGTCTGCATTAAGGCTCGACTTCATCTCTAATGCAGAAATCCTTCGATTTCGTGTCATTATTTCAATTCCAGTGTAATTATTTAGAGTTTCTGACATTGCAAAATGTATATTTTACAAGCAATATGAATTTTTGTACTCGACTTTACTGCGTGTTATTTGATTGTTGTAAAAATACAAGAACGTATTGATATTTTAAAGTTTATATTATGCTGTTTATGACAAACTTGAACTTTGATGGTTGAGATTTCAAGTCTGTGGGCCTACTACAGAGTAAGGCAAATAACGATAATATTATTGACACATTTGTTTAAAATTTTACTTCACAAAAATGTATATTGGCAAACAATTTAGGGCTATGATATACACTCTAAGCTCGAATCAGTGAAATCAATCAGTGATATAACATTCACTGATAGTCAGTTGATAACCTACTGCCGACTGGCAAATCACGAAAATGAACAGGGAACAAGTGACTTTTGGCAGTGGAATTCTCAACATTCAGTGTGAATCACAAATAAACCAGTGAAATGTAGGCATCATATTAATTAGTTATTATGCACTGAATAACAGCTGCTCAATTTTCACTATTTTTTACTGATTTTAAACAATTATCACTGTTTCAAATTTAGAGTGTAGTGGATGATGCAGTATCTTATAGTCGCCATCACCAAAGTTCGGAGAGAAACTATGAAGAGGTGAGTTCCGAGTATTTAGTAAGTATGTTCGTATTCACCAGGAAACTGTTGCGAGAAATTACACTGTACGAAGTTTTCAAACACAAACGTATTCTCAACTCTTATTACTCCAGACATACATTAACGAGGACCCTTATCTTTCCCACGTACGGATAAATTACACTACTGAAACTTCCAAGAGTAGCGGACACATTAAACAAGTAACCGCCTAATGGGTTTGATTCTCCTCAGACTGATTAATTTTTCAAAACCATGTATGGTCTTTTCCCAAAACTTGATTGATAATTGGAAAAAAACCAAAAAGTATTTTTTCACGGAAGGTCATGAAGGAAATGGATACACGAACCACGTAGTAATAATAATTAGGGAACTTCTCGTATAAAACGAGTCAGCGATTTATTCAAATGCTACGTTTGCAGGAAGCATACATGCCGGTTGTAGCCACTGATATAGGATGTTGTATGTAACTTCGAAGCATGCCTCAAAGTTTAGCACATTTAATTTATATTTTACAAATGTTAGAATATTGTGGAAACAATAAACTTGTGACTTTTGCAACGTTTAGAGTGTCTTTATAAAATATTTGCCGGACGCAGAAAATTTGTGAAGAATTAGTCTTTAACATTTTTGATTTCGATTAGTCTTCGAGACATTCGTTCGTATCTAATTTGTGGGAAACGACATTATGAATCTGCAAGCAGTCTTTGTTTAAAATTATAAATTTGGGAAACACGCCTCCGTGAAACGGAACAGGCGAGTAACATATTTAATTAGAAGCACCAATCAAGTAGAAAAAATTGGTTTTTAAAAGGATTCATTTGAAGAGAGGAACGAGAAAAAAAAACACACGCCAATACATACACAATCACGACCTACTAGTGATATTACATTCTTTTGAATAAAGAATTACGTTCTTTATTTAAAACGTCAAAAACTATCCTGCTACACGACGTACCTTCTGAAATAACATGGAGCCCGAAACAATGAGCTAACACCACAGTACTAAAATATTGCAGGTGAATGAACATGCCTCGTGCAATTTTAACACATTAAACGTATGCTTTTTGTGAACACAGCGTAACGCTCTGTTGGTGCTTCTGACACTTCCCTTCTTATATTGTGCCTTGCTGTTTGAACTAGCTTCAATGTTGGGCCACGCACAGCATCGAATATACCAGCTAGTCCTTTGTGAGGAAATGAGTTCGCGTACGGTAATATTTTACCAGCACTCTATTAGCTGGGACATTTCGTATAATTGCACTGTCCGCATAGAGGAGACCAAAGCAAATGTACACAACTTGTTTCGACAATTAAAGACCTACGCTATAGCATTTACGCTAGTTTTGCTTTGCTCAATATTCTGGATGGGTACAAAGAGTTTAGTAATTTCATTATACATGTTGGCCTAGGTTTTTAACTGATGACGCAACCAAAAAGGAAGGAAATATTTTTTACCCAATAGCCAAGAAGTAGGGTATTGTTTTTGGAGTGAATCTGTGCAACTATCGCATAGTTACCACATTTCCGCTTTCCAGCGTCGATGTATGAAAACTTGAGTTTCATCAAATTGTAGCTTTAGAAATAACTGTTCCTAGGTNCCAAGAAGTAGGGTATTGTTTTTGGAGTGAATCTGTGCAACTATCGCATAGTTACCACATTTCCGCTTTCCAGCGTTGATGTATGAAAACTTGAGTTTCATCAAATTGTAGCTTTAGAAATAACTGTTCCTAGGTACTACTTAATCGATCACCAAAGTTAAGCAACGTTCCCAGCGGCACACATTTGGATGGGTGACCGTTTAGTGGCAGAACATCTGAGCGCTTCTGGGCTTTGGATGGCACGTTAAATATTCGGTCCCGGTTGTTATCGATTGATAGCAGTCGTTAAGCCGTTTCAGAGGTCCTTGGGTGGCCTGATAAACTCTGTCACCAGAGGAAAAAAAATTTTCGGTCACGTTCCCAGCCGTGGCAGGATTAGGTTTTGTTATTATTCCGCAGGACCCGTACAATTTATCAGGATAAAAAGTATCATATGTCCTATTACAGGACCTAAAGTGTCTGCAAACAAAATTTCATCAAAATCCGTTTAGTCGTTATGGAGCTGAGTAGTAACAAACATACACACACACACAGACTTTCACATTTATAATATTGGTAGGATAAGCGTTTTACGAGCGTGTAATGTAAATTTACTTTGTATTTATTCAGTAGTAGTTTAGATTGGTGTTAGCACTCGGTTTCACTGCCGTTATAAATTTATAAATAAAGATTACTTCTGTTGCTAACGAATAATAGATTATGTGATTTTTCTAGCAACATTTGTCAGAAAGACTGCAATACGACCCCATCCCTTTATCTCAAAAAACAATTTTTTNATGTGATTTTTCTAGCAACATTTGTCAGAAAGACTGCAATACGACCCCATCCCTTTATCTCAAAAAACAATTTTTTACCACGAAAATATATTTTTTCTTTTTAGTATTTATTAAAATCAAGTCGCGTATTTTTTTAGGTAAGCAGTATTTCTTCTTGAATGTTTTTATTTTAGGGACAATATTGTTTCGTAATCACAGTGTTTTAGGCCGACACTCTGAATTTCTTGAAGTATTTAATGTTTTAATTTATTATAGTGGGAATTTTAATTGGCAACTATGAGCATGAATATAATGGTTTTATCCAAACGTGTGACAAAAGCTTCTCAAACACCTGTTCTAATTGCACTGGACCCTTAATTGAGGGTAGGTAACAAAGACAAGCCAACACTTTTATGTGAGCTGAAGCAGCAAGCTTCGATTCCGCAGTCGTGCGATAATCCCCGNGTAACAAAGACAAGCCAACACTTTTATGTGAGCTGAAGCAGCAAGCTTCGATTCCGCAGTCGTGCGATAATCCCCGTCCCCCCTCATTCCTCCGTCAAGGAAGGTGATCCTTTCGGCTCCCACTGAGCTGTGTGCGTGTTACTGTGGGTGGGCTAATACAGCACTTTTGAATGTACTGCTTAAAATTAACTTCTCTTATCATTTTGNTGTGCGTGTTACTGTGGGTGGGCTAATACAGCACTTTTGAATGTACTGCTTAAAATTAACTTCTCTTATCATTTTGAATCCTTTCGCCGTGTGTAAGATTAATATTCCCATGGACCGTCTCACTTTGTTAATGCGCCATTCACTGTAAACCGTTAAACTTTTCCGGAAAGTAAATATGTCAATAATACGCAAATCCGTGCTCTTGTGAGTATAAAACAAAAGCAATGACTTCGGGAGCCATAAATTTAAACGTTACACACACGGTACAACGTCGAATCTTGGAACTATTTCTCGTAATTCGCTGCTTAACTGGGAGCCCGCATGCTAGTGTGCAATGCATGGAGTTGATTTCAAAAGTGCTCAATTTACCGCGGGCAGTCTTCATGGTTCGTTACTGGTAAGGTGAGTACTGTGGTAGCCAAACGTTTAGGAAAACCCTGCCGTTAAATGTCCAGTCTGCCTGCATCGTTTCACACTATTTTTTTTGGCCGAGAAGCATGGGCACTATAAGGGTTAAACTGGCACGCACTACGAGTGCGCAATCGCCGTAACGAGCATGGCTCTGAATTGGCGTGAAATGTTCTCGTAGTGCTGCGTGTACTTATGTGACTTTCAGCAGTGACCCTACCATTTTATTGATGAAACGTCTATGGCAGAGTTCAATACAGGCTCCTATCGTAGTTTGACTCGTGTCCGGCTAGTATGTTTTAAGGTACGGCAATCTGAAATATCCGTATTTTACTCTATGGGAGGGTCCAATAATATTTGCAGAATTCGTGGTAACTTTGAAGTACTATTTCTTCCTCGTCTGGGATATGCTGACTTTTCGTAGGTAAACATGCTGGGGGCACGTTTAATAGTTTCGTAAAAAAAAAAATTAATCTCAAACACTCTGCATTGCAGTTCAAGCGCCAGCCGCGTGGAACCCTTAAATCCCTGTATATCACGTGCACAGTGACCTCTACGTCTGATGTATCGAAGTCATCTTTGGACCGTAAGATTTCTGATTAAAATCCCGGCAATATCACGGATATGTGTATTTGTACTGTCTTTGAATGTAAGTCTGGGTAAGCGTATAGTATAAGCGGTTCTCTGATTTTCCTCCTTACTCAAAAGTGGGGACGATCAAAAAATAACTTGGCGNGTAAGCGTATAGTATAAGCGGTTCTCTGATTTTCCTCCTTACTCAAAAGTGGGGACGATCAAAAAATAACTTGGCGTGGTAACTTATCTAAAGACTGTCCTATGGTAAAGTAAGCACTTTGAAGGCCCTAGTTACTTTTTTGCTTTCAACAATTTTTTAACATTTAACTACATTTTAAAAATAAATATTGCCATNGTAAGCGTATAGTATAAGCGGTTCTCTGATTTTCCTCCTTACTCAAAAGTGGGGACGATCAAAAAATAACTTGGCATGGTAACTTATCTAAAGACTGTCCTATGGTAAAGTAAGCACATTGAAGGCCCTAGTTACTTTTTTGCTTTCAACAATTTTTTAACATTTAACTACATTTTAAAAATAAATATTGCCATNTTGAAGGCCCTAGTTACTTTTTTGCTTTCAACAATTTTTTAACATTTAACTACATTTTAAAAATAAATATTGCCATTTAAGTAATAAACACAGTGTTCATATTCCACCGTACTCAAAACTTAAAGTCTCAGGATAAAATAAAATATATTTATTGACTATTATTCCAAATGAGAGGGTTTCAAAAGTGCTCACTTTAACACGAGTAGCCTTTAATGTGTTTGATGATACGCATTTTTTTTTGGGGGGNAGAGGGTTTCAAAAGTGCTCACTTTAACACGAGTAGCCTTTAATGTGTTTGATGATACGCATTTTTTTTTGGGGGAAACTGAATAGAAGTTCCGTTTAACCCTTTCAGTCCCCCGTGTTCATGAACGAGAACACGTTGCACTTGAAGGATATTTATGATCGGTGCTACACAGCAAGGAATCATTGNCCCCCGTGTTCATGAACGAGAACACGTTGCACTTGAAGGATATTTATGATCGGTGCTACACAGCAAGGAATCATTGGCTCGTTTTTTTATTATCTTCCTTGTGAGAAATCTGATTTGTTGAAGTTTCTGCACTTTTCATTTCTGAGTGGTTAATGTTGATATCGGCAATCGCACACCAGGTNAGAGGGTTTCAAAAGTGCTCACTTTAACACGAGTAGCCTTTAATGTGTTTGATGATACGCATTTTTTTTTGGGGGGAAACTGAATAGAAGTTCCGTTTAACCCTTTCAGCCCCCCGTGTTCATGAACGAGAACACGTTGCACTTGAAGGATATTTATGATCGGTGCTACACAGCAAGGAATCATTTNCCCCCGTGTTCATGAACGAGAACACGTTGCACTTGAAGGATATTTATGATCGGTGCTACACAGCAAGGAATCATTTGCTCGTTTTTTTATTATCTTCCTTGTGAAAAATCTGATTTGTTGAAGTTTCTGCACTTTTCATTTCTGAGTGGTTAATGTTGATATCGGCAATCGCACACCAGGTTTTTTTTTCTAGTTTCGAGAAGCACGTTCTACACATGTACGGCGCTTATTAAAATATTGAACGATTGCAACACTTGGACTCGTGAATTAATTCGAGACCAAAAGGGTTAAAATATTTTTATTTTAAAAAATTTAAACTTTACTACATAATTGACAGGATAAACGAAACAAGATTACGTAATTTTTACTATAATCACAAACCTATTTGAAATTCCGTAACCCCCTTGAGCAAAATTAAATATTTAATGCCAGTAAGGGACATGCCCTTTATTTTTATAGGTAGCTGGATGGCAAGTTGGTTTTGCGATGCGGTGTTTTTAATTCGCCCAACTCCGGCCCTTAGAGACGACATCGACAGCAGACAGCCTACAGATGACCATGCGAACCAATGACGACGTCCAATGACCCCTTACGTGAGGCATTAGCGGCTTCATAAAACATAACCGCTACTGAGTGTCTGACATGCTGGTCTTTCAAAAGTGCTCAAATCATAGCGAACATTCTATAAAATAACACCGAGTATCTTACATATATGTGTAAAGGGAAAAAGATCGGAACATTCTTATGACACTATTTTTTAATGAGAATAGCGAGAAGTTAAATATTTTTGACCTCAAAAAGAAATGTAAATACTTCACTTTAATATTTAAAGTATTTCAAATGAAGTGTAAATGTTTGCTTACGACATCTGCATGTCGGAAAAATAATCTAATTAAATGATGTTAAGGTAATCCTACCTTCGTTTATATGCATCATTTGAAGGGGAAAACCATAGGAGCATAGACGTGTAGATATGCGGCCCAAGTAATGTTGCGGCACTCAGACCTAGTTTCGAGGAGCAGCGACAACCCCGACGATATCGGGATGGTTGGCAACTCCCACGCTCCCCTTCCCCACCCTTTCCAACTCTACCCACTTAACGCCGTATTTGCACAGGCAAACGTCGCCCGGAATCCCCAGCCACCGTATTTGCTCCGGACAATTAATGACGCTCCTAGACGGCTTGCCGCTATCTTCAGGCGTTGGCTCGCTGTTACCGGCTTGCTGATAATTAAAGATGGGGAGGGAGTTGGGGGGCACATCCATTCCGGGACAATGGGGGTGCGCGTGGTTTTGCTCTGGCAGCCATGTTACCGTTAAGTCTGCCGCCGCCATCTCCTTGCGAAAAACGCGAGATTACTCACGACTCCAATAAGATATTTAAGAGAGCGACATACGTTCGATTTATCTCGTAATAAATTTACGTTATCGTTCGAGTTTCTGAATGTATTCGTTTTCGCACATGGGGCAAATTTTTTTTTTATGCCTATATGATTCTGCTCTGCCCGCATTTTGTTTGACGGGTTAAGTTTAAGAGGTCAACGCCTTCTTGGAATTGCACATATTACNTTTTTTTTTTTATTCCTATATGATTCTGCTCTGCCCGCATTTTGTTTGACGGGTTAAGTTTAAGAGGTCAACGCCTTCTTGGAATTGCACATATTACTCCGGAACTTAATTTCACGATTCATTATTTAAAGCGGAGCCTGTTAACTCTTACAGGTACAAGCGTAGATTTCGAATATGAAATATATAAGTTTCATTGTGAAGGAAAGTAAATATACCTACTTAAGTTAAGACGTATCATTACAAGTTATCGTACTTGTCCTCAGACCTGGAGCATACAACAGAAAANCATATTACTCCGGAACTTAATTTCACGATTCATTATTTAAAGCGGAGCCTGTTAACTCTTACAGGTACAAGCGTAGATTTCGAATATGAAATATATAAGTTTCATTGTGAAGGAAAGTAAATATACCTACTTAAGTTAAGACGTATCATTACAAGTTATCGTACTTGTCCTCAGACCTGGAGCATACAACAGAAAAAGGGAGAGAGATAATGGAAGTGGGAAAGGCAAAGATTTTGTCTTTAGCGTCGATGGGGGTGAAACGAGGTGGAAATGGAGCAGTGACGATGTGCAATGATAAGAGAAAAGGGAGTACCCCGAGAAAACTCAAGTGCAAATTACAACGTCCGCGATATCTCCCATATGTAAAAATCGGAATTTACATTGCAGGAAATTTAACTCGATTCGCCTTGGTGTAAATCGATCCCTTTATCTGAACATGCCTAAGGAGTTTTCTTACTACGAGCCTTATATGTTTATAAGACATTTTAAGGCCAGTCTTATTCGGAATTCTTTATATTTCATCCCTACACCAAAAAAAAAAAACTGCCGTTGGAACCAAATTTGTGTAGCCACAACCCATCTAAACTGTTATTATAGGGACAGCATTCAAACGGGTTTCTGGTACCATCGAACTTTTGTTAAAGTAGGTACTAATAACAACAGAACTGCCTGTTGTGGTCATGTCTGTGATTGCACCTGTATTTCTACGTATATTTCTTCGAACACAGCTCTGTATTATTCTACAGGATAAATAGTTTCAAAAGAAAGAGTTCAACGATATTTGGATTGTTCTTGCAACAAACGGCACGGAAATTATGCACCAGCATTTCTGTAGGTGGTACAGAAGTTTGCTTACAGCTTCAGTGAAACCCGATTACAGAGCTGCTCTGTTGTCACTCCTGAACGATTTTTTTTTTTCACTATGGAGACAAGAAAATTTTGTACTTTCATTTCATGACAAGGTAGACGTCTAATACGTGTACATTGAAGTCATCTTTGNTGGAGACAAGAAAATTTTGTACTTTCATTTCATGACAAGGTAGACGTCTAATACGTGTACATTGAAGTCATCTTTGCTAGTGGGTAATTATTTATAAGACACGCACTGGACGAATCAGAACCAACAGCAAAACTGCAAGTAAAAAGCAGCCAATACCATACTGCTAGGTGCGTGATAACACCAGCTGTTATCTGGGGCAGCNAGCAAAACTGCAAGTAAAAAGCAGCCAATACCATACTGCTAGGTGCGTGATAACACCAGCTGTTATCTGGGGCAGCAACCAATGAACGAAATCTGATGCTCAAGTTTAAACACAGCTTTGTGGAAAATGAACTTCGTCTAACGTGTTTCCCAAAGCATTGTTACCGAGTTAGAAATGTTATTAATTAAATAACGAGTATTATCACTTAGAAGGCAGTTCTCGTCGGGTTTTTCTTCCTATTTTATACTCAAAATTCTAAAAGTATTTTATTTGCTGGTCGTATAGTGCTTATTATTTGATTAATTATTAATAGTATTATTATTATTCGGCGTTTGTTTTATGGCTTGGTCAAATTAAGTGATTCTTCGTGGAGTCGAAGATATAGCTGTGTGTTACATTTTTGACCTAAAGGTTTCTGAGTTTCATATAATATGTTTTTAATGTTATCGAATACTATCTGTATCGTTTCTACTGGAGGGCCAGTTTATGAACAGGGTTTATGTACCCACTGATTATAGTGAAACTAAGACTTTCAATATGAGTGGCTTTCTATTTTAATTCTAGATACCATATTGGAATATTGCACGTATGTTTCAGCCAATGCTTTCATTTCCAAAAAGTTTTAATATTAAAGTACGTCAATTTACTTAATCTCTTTTATTACGCTCGTACATTTGCGGGATGTTGCTCGAATGTAGAAGAACGCATCAACACACTCAACACTCATGTGGCGTCTACGCTACAGGCCAGTGAACTCGCTGAGCAGCTTTCCTGTCCCTACTCATCAGATCTTGTACATAAGAGTGAGTCCAAGTGAGGAACAGAATGAGGAACAGAATATCTGTTGTCTGTAATCGTTGACGTTCTTCTTCGGTAGGATCTCCTGCAACTCTCGCTTCCATGCAGGCCAGCAGAGATAGCCAAGTCTTTCTAAAATGAGAATATAGTGTCATGTCTGATTTCATTGTTTCATTTTTAATATTATTGCTCCATTAACAACATTAAGGTATTTGAGTTTCCAACTGCAAATATTTCTTTAAATATGGAGAGAAAGGAACCAAAATATTTGAAACCTATAACGATATGTATTAAGACTACCCCAAAACCAGCCGCGGATTGTAGGTTTCAGCACAGGTAGGGCTGCACAGTAATACTGAATATTCCATGGCTGAAGGGGGGGGGGGGAGAGTGAGCTAATGAATTAGATAACAATTTTTAGTTTTCAAGTGTGAAAATAAGCTTTACAATATTCTAGGGTTGTGCGAAAGTGATTTTTCGTTTCACAAAACAAAAAAGAAAAATATGTTGTTGGATTTCATGAAACTGAAACGAAAATGAAAAATAATTTTATGATAACACAGCTTTAACGAAGTTTTAACAAAAAAATTGAAAATTTTATCAAGTTTTCCATTAATATATATTGTCAACTAAAAAGTTGCACATAATCAACTGAATTCAATTAAAATCGTGAAATCAAAATTGCCAAGTGCCATTGGTGGCAATACAGTATAACAATATGGTCCTAAATGCTTCCTTAAAGTACATGTTGTAATAAAATTTTTGAACCTAACAAAACAACTGTTGCTAACATTTCAAGTCAAGTTTCAAATAATTATTTCATTAACTTTTTAGTAATAAACATAGACAAATGGACAAACAAACAAAAATTTTCATTGTTATTTACCTAAAAGGATATACGACAAGCACTGAATATTCAGTGAATTTCAAATTTCTATTTCGTTTAGATTTGCAATAAGTACTTAGATTTATTAACGGAATAGAAAATAAAATATCTTATTTTACTTTATTCCTTTAGTATACAGGATTAATAAAAAGGATGCAGCATGGATTAATCAGCTTTACTTTTGTATCATCCATTTTAAATAATCACGTATCGTTTTTTTTTTAACTTTCTTATTCATAAAAATGTATTTTAACGTGGTAATTATCTTTCTCATTCCCTGTTTTATGCTCTACTAATAAAACATTCCAACTATTATATTTTGTGATTTTTAACCACACATATTTGCAACACTACAAATAAGCAAATTAATTAAGTAAGACAAAATAATTTTTGACGTACTTTCAATAAAAACCAAATAGATACATTTATTATTCAAATCCTTGCAGTCATTTGTGCTTATCATGCACGTTACGATTAAATTGTCTTTTATTTGTCTGCTGCGTACTTGACGAAGGCTGATTAACTATTAAATAAGGAATAGGTCATTCAATGTTCTTAATTTAATTCTTATCCTCTAGTGATAATTGAGAAAAAGAAGTAGCTTGTTAACCCACCATATTTATCCTGTTCATTTTAAATTAAATTCAAACATACTGGAAGTAGCATAGCTACAAACCTCTGTATGCTTTACATCACACCTGAAGTAATCACCAGCTTGACGACAGCGACGTAATATAAATGTGCGCGCCAGTTGCTCGTCCCACGGCAACCTGTGTGGGACTGGCAACCTTGCAGCCCACGTACGTGCGAAGGGAGTGCCACCCCCCTGCCCCTGCTAGAAGCACTCTGCGTCACTTCCAACGGCGTGCGCATGCGCTAGAGAGGCCGGACGGGCTGCCTCCGCCGCAGCCCAGCCACGCCGCCCAGCCAAGCTACGTAAACACACGTTGCTCAGTCGAGGGTACCAGCTTACTATCTTTGACAGAGTAGAAAGCTCGAAGCAATCATAATAAGGATTCTTTCAAACTGAGAGCAACTACGACATTAAAAATCGTTTACTGTAATTCATAAATAATCCTCGGAGGGGGGGGGGGGACCTGCAGCCCTGCAGCCCTATAACAGGAACCACCACTACCCAAAACCAGCTAGATATGTTAAATACTTGAATATTATACCATAATGCAATCAACATGCAGTTAGGTGCCTTTACGAAAAACTGTTGGGAGATATGACGAACAAAATAGAAATGATTTATTGTTATTGTCTACAGAGCACTTTGTGAATAAATAGTTAACATTACGTAAGCGAACGTAGTGTCTATAGGAAGAAGATGTCTGAACAGTAAGACGTATCCAGAATACATACATTTTTTTTTCGGTGGGTCTGATCGTCAGCATTTATATCGACATAAGTAGTTCAGCAAAAAATGTGTTTATAAGGTAAACAAGTAGTAATCAACTTAACTAGTTGGCATACTTTTCAAATGTAAATTTGATGAAACAGTCCATACTAAAAACTGAGATAAAAGGAACGCGTGTGAAAAAACGAAATAATAGTATTACAATAAATTTGAAAATAAGTGTTTCAACAACCAAAAAACACTTACATTAACATTGCACATAATTTTAATAATTGAATGACAAAACTTGGTTAGAATCGGTTGATTATTTCCCCAGAAAAGGCAAAATAGTGGAGCTCTCTTACAAAATGGTGGGAAAAAGTCTCTGTAGAGGAAGTTAATGGTTATGATATAGGCTATTGCAAGGATAAAACATTTTGGTAAATTTGGTTATATAGTTTCGTAGACAGAGCATAGTAACCAGAAATGTATTTTGTATATAAAGTATAGTTTTAAAAAAAATGTTCACATTGCCACCATTTAAAAAATCAGTGTTTGACCCACTTAAACCATATTTGTTTTCAAGGTGTGCTGTAGTACGTCTTGTTTGCCGGATTTCGTAGGAATCGACCTTATAAATGAAGACACTTTTAAGCCCATTTCTCGTCGTCTCGATGTACTTTAGGGAGAGCGATGGAGCACTCGTAGCCATGAAGACCAAAATCGACGATACTGCTGAGCCTATGAAGAAGCGAAAACATGATGTGTAGACACATCGAGACGATGAACCGGATGACGATTTGCCACACAAGAAAAAATTACAGAAGAGAGTCTTCAAACCCAATGTTCTGGTTTGCCGGTACCTACGATCGTACACATCTCGCAATAATGATACGATGTACTGTGTAAACAGGCATAATGAAACATGGTTCCTCGGGGCTGACAAAATAGAGTTTCTATCAGTTGGGATCATCCAAGTAGGCGATAACAAGACACGTGAAATCCGCGGGCTATATTTACTTCTATTTCGCAAGGAGCCCAGGGAGTTTACAGACTCCGACCTGCTGGAATACAAGATATTGCTCGAACTCATGCATGCAATTTACCAAGATAGTGATCCCGAGACAGGTGTTTATAAGGACTAAGATCGTGAAAAATCCGACATTCTCGCAGACCTCTTCAGCGGCCTAGCACTGAAAAGCGGAGAAGTTTTAAATAAGATAGACGACGACAAGAACACCGACTGCGTGCTCTGGGACGACCCTATCGAGTTGGTCGACAGGCTGCAGCTACTTCTCGCTTCGCAAAGGGCTGGAAATTTCTCCCACACTAACGAGATAATTTCCATTGTCGAAGAACTGAAGGAGGGAGGCTACATATAAGGAGTCGATTAGGAATCGCCAATGAACTGCACACATCTGCGAAACGCAACAACCGCCATCGTAAGGTCGTGACGTGGGATGTACGACCTTTTTCAAGCCGACCGGATCGAAATGATGTTATATGCTCGGGTCAACAAAGGATACAAATACATGCTGACCGTCATCGACGCATAGAGAAAATTCGCCTGGGCGAGGCCTGCCAAGTCGAGCAATGCACGCGATGTCGCCAAGGCCATGACACATGTATTGCGCGAAGGACACATCCCGACTTATCTATAAACCGACCAGGGCGAGAAATTCTACGATGCAATATTCAAGGCCCTGATGAAGAAACAGAACATAAATCATTATTCCACGTACAGCAATCTCAAAGCTTCTATCATCGAGAGGTTCAACAGGACTCTGAAGGGAAAAATGTGGAGGCATTTCGCTGTGACTGGCAGCTATAAGTGGCTGACACTACTGCTGAAACCCGTCCGCGAGTATAATTTTACCGTTCATTCTACCACTCGCATGAAGCTTGAAGACGTCAAGGACCACTCCCTGCTTCGAACCTTGTACACTGACGTGAAGGGGAGGGACCCAAACAAGCCTAAAGCCATGAATGGCGACCCGGTGCGAATCTCCAAACAGAGAGGCACATTCGTTAAAGGGTTCACAGTGAATTTGAGCCCCGAACTATTTTCTGTGCGATTTATACGCATCTAAGCTCCAAGGACCTACTTTCTCGAGTATCTGAAATATATTTCCATTCACGGAGGTTCCTACACAGAGGATTTCCTGCCTACAAAATTTCCATACGTGTATATGGTTGAGAAGGTGCTGAAACGGCATAACGGACGGTCTTATGTCAAGTGGTGGGGTTTCCCAACCCACTACAATTCCTGGGTCGACAATGCCAACATCGAGCGGTGAACACAGAAGATTGCAATGCATTCCTGTGTTTTTTTCTCTATTTTGTACATTACCAAATATAATTGTTTATAAAAGTTATTTTGTTTTATTTATTTTAAAATATCCCCGCTTTTTACAATCTTTTTTACTGCATTGAAAAATAAAACAAAAATTTAATTAAATCTGAAAATTAACATACTTTGCAGGAATGGTCAATATCACAATTTGGTACAAGCCGATAGCAGGCTGCATAATCCAGAAATTATCAGTACCTAACGATTGAAAGTAGAATACAGTATGGAGGGCGCTGACAGCACAACCTATATGTTAAAAAACATAACCAAATATGGCTGCCATCTGGTGTCTAAGTCGCCAGCTCGCCTGATGGTTAAATAGAGAAAATAGCGCCACCAATGTGTTTATAATGAAAACATGAAATCCAATATGGCGGTCTCCAGCAATATATAAACAAATGACAACCGAAAAAATTCAAGATGCCAGAATGAGTATGGGTGAGAGGGGTGGATTTATTGGAGGAGGGTCAGTCGTCTGCTTGACACTGATCTGTGGAAGGGGACCTGCGGAAATGCAAGTTTTTAAATTAAATTTTTAATGTTATTTTGAAATATTTTTTATGAATTTTTATAAAATATTTAGATAACTTTTTATAATTTTTTTTATAAATTCTTGGGAATTGTTTGAAATTGTTTGGGGTGAACGTCATTCAAGGTCAAAGGGTCAAGGTAAAGGTGACCTAGATCCAATATGGCAGCTAATATGGCTGACTGAACCAAGATGGGTGACGGTCGGCTTCAGCTCCGATCCTGCATCCCCTTTGTGGATTTGGCATACCCTATGCTAATAAGACAAATATGGCTGCCACTGCTCTGCCCTAGAAAACGATCCCTCCAAATCCTTACTATGGTTCGAAAAGTGCCTTTCGGGGGATCGTTTTTGCTATTGAGGGGGGGGGGATCGGTGCTTTTTTGAGGTAAAAGCGGGGAAGTCTGAGGAAAAAAGGGAAATTTTTAGGGAAAAAAGGAAGTTTTGAGAGAAAAAGGGACATTACAAGATGGCGGTGGCCGGCTCCGACGCCAGACGCGAATGGCCCAAAGTCGGCTTTTTCATTCTACTACTCATCACTGGCGTAGATAACAAATTGGAGAAGTTAGTCCAGTCAGTTGGCTTTCCAGAAAATGATGGTAAATGGATTGTAGGAAGCGAAACACGAGATTCGTGGCAAGGTGAACTGGTGATCGCACTATAATTTTTCTTAGTCTCTTCCTGGATGGTTGCTAGAGTTGACACGACCCAATAATAGATGTTATCGAAGTCGTCTAACCGCTTTTTATGGAGGCCTTCATCTAAATTTTCCGTTTCTCTCCTGAGTAACTCCATGGATAAGTGGTCATCTTCAAATCTAGTTCGTATCTGCGGCAAATCACGACGTGTTGCAAAAAATAACTGTTTTTGAGACGAATTGTTTACAACTGATTCGGTTAATGATGCTGCCCTTAGTAATTGATTCTCGGCACACTGCAGCCGCTTTGTCAACACTTCGATCTTGTCAACCATTATCGACAACGCCCAGATATCGGTAGTCTGAAAAAGTTCGAGACATCAATCTTAACGGTAACGGAATAAAATTTGCTCAGCAAAACTTTTCGTCAATGAAAATTATTTAAACTTGAATGAACGCCGTCAACTACAAACACGATGCAAACAAAATAAAAATTACGCGATACCACAGTTTTTCAAATCATTCATCACTTAGAATAGGTGGCAACCGCTCCATAAAGACATGAACAACAAAACTGGTTTCATCCAGCCCGATTGGACCAAATGTTGCGTTGGCAGTAACGCATTCCTCCGGTGGACCATAGTCATTACTATGCTGATAGTTCAGTGTTCAAATGAGCGTTAATTCCACTATTAAATTAAACGAATGCAGACGAGAACATCAAATTGATTCTTCAACCGCGCCATCTTGGCGAACACACTGAGTGACGTCATAGACAAAACGAAACACTAGCAACAATAACAAACATCCAAAAGTCCCCACATTAAACAATATGATGAAGTTAAATTTGTTCATGTAGTGCTACAAATAGTTGACCAATATAAATATACCTCTATAAATCAAATAATTATATGATGAACTGTCAAAGTTTGGTCTATATTGAGTAAATGGTTCCCGATATATGAAATGGCGTCCTGAATATTAAATTTATCAGCTTTTGGAAAATAAGCACTTGGCATGGTAGAAATGTATAAGTCAGATGTCCTTACTACGTACTATTTGCGTACCGAGTTTGGTGAAACCTAGCTGAGCGGTTCAAAAGTTATAATGGAAAAAGGGGAGGGAGGATGCACGCCAGATCAACATTCGCATGGTTGCATATGCTTATCTTTCCAACATCCATGCTGGGTAGAAATTAATGAAATGATTCCAATTTAATAGCAATTTAAATAAAAACGCTTCATAACTATCATTTCATGATGGTTCATCGGAGGGGAATGGTGGTAAAGGGCAGCTCTGCTACGCTGAGATTCAGCCTACCTCTATACGGTAGGTAAAAATGTTATCCGTGTTTTGGTATTCGTGGTAGCCACCATCAGCCGGGCGTAAATTGCAGCGCTTCACATGGCTTTCTTATTCGCGCTGTCGGCGAACACATGATGCCAAAAATAATGACATAGTTAAAATAGACGTGCGCGCATCTTCCGCCAAGCTGTTTCGCCGGCTCCCACCTTCACATGACTTCCAATAAGCTGAGGCATTTCGTATCACGAGGGGAAACCTTTCCGTATTTGCTGCCTCCGCGAAGATATAAAGTGCAAAGCCGCCACGAGACGGTCGAGAAGAGATAGAGGTTACGGAGGGGCCACAAGTAAAGTATTTCTTATGTTCACATTCTCTGTGATGCCAATAAACAGGCAGGCCTGAGGAACGTCTTTTCCGTCAGTTCGTACCTAGAAATATTTCCCCAGTCATGGAGTGCTGTCCGTGAATCTTCCCGTACCAGAGGGAAAGTATAACTTGCACCTACCGGTCACCAAATAATTAAGATTATCGTGAAGCATGATTTTTATAGAAGAGTTCGTAATTGATATGAAAGTGGCACCCCTAACAAGTGGATAAAATAAAGGCGGAGAAAAATACTTATAATAATGTCACGCCAGAATTAAACAGACCCTTGAGTGTAAAAGTGCGCATTTTTAATGTCACTGACCTTGATTGGTTAAGGAACTAGTTTTCAATCTGTCTTCTTAATTGCAGAATTACTTCAACCTGTCTTAGACGAAGTGCGAGCGTAAGGCTTTTGTAAGTTTTGACTCTCTCACAATAATCGAGAGAAAATTTTGAGTAAATCATTTCTACTTATTGGTTGCTTAATGCACAGTACTCAGGTTCTTAACACGATTGTGCAGTACAAAAAATTATACACAACAAGCGCAAAAGTATTTTACTGACATTTTAATTAAATTCAAGTGTATCTTAACAAATACTTCGGAAAGTTTTCCGTTCACAGTCAAACTAAATCTTGTGATTTCTACATGATATATTCTGAGCAATTGCTATATTTGTTTGCGACGTAAAGATGAAAATGTCTTGTTTCCTGATAAAAGTCTGTAATTATGATTTTTATATCAATAATGCTGTTTTAAACAACTATGCATATCTCAATTGTGTTGCTACTACAAAAATAAACGTCCAATGAAATATGTTGCTGCTTAAAAATTATTATAGTTATTATAATAATATTTAGCACTGATAACATATGGAGAGTAAAGTTCCTTACAGTAATGAAACTAAATTAAAACATAACAATAAACATGTTTGCATTTAATGTTATCCCATAAATGGATCTATTAAATAGAAATTTACCTTTTATTAGCTACGCAGTAATTTTTTTCACAGAAAACAATTAAATTTGTCTGTTTTAAGATGTCATTTTACAGTGACACAATTTAATATCAATAATTTTTTAACGAAAATCGTCATAGTAAAAAAAGGCACATAAATGTATAAAGGTTGGTCATTGCAATGTGGGAACTTTTGAAATTAACCTTCCAAACAATTTGCCGCCGATAACTACACGTAGCAACAGTATACTCCATTCACGGTTACTTCCAACTTTTCTGAAGTCCTTCTCAAGTTCTACTTCCAGGATATTCCTCCGCCTCATGCACACAAAAGCATAGAAATTTACACCAGAGGACCAACGCAGTGCATTCGTGCGCGCTCAGTGTAATAACATTTTGCATATTTTTACTAGGCATTACAAACGCTCTTATTTTATTTCTGTATATATTAATATTAGTTATAAACGAGATATTATAATTTAAAGATAAAATATAAGTAAAAATTAAATTTAACCAAAAATAAGGTACTTTTATGTTAACGCGAGTGTAAAACGGTTGTGATACATAACTAGAGACGCGGAAATTTCGCAAGTTCATTTGAGGTCAAGTTAAACCTTAAACACGTGCGCATTTGACTATATTTCCAATCGGATCGGAGTATGTAAGCCACGCCCTGGATGAATCTGAGCCAATAACTATCCTGTAAGAAAATTACTGCCGAATACCGTGTCAGTTGTTCTGGCGTTAAACTGAAAAACAGTAAATAAACAGCTAACTGAGTCTCGAGTCCATACAGGATTGTGGAAACCAGCTTGTTGCCGAACGTATCCGTGAAATTTCTGGGGACTCTATACATAACATATATAAGAAACAATGAAACGTTTCGCACGTGGAGTGTTTTTCCAAAGATTTAATTAAAAAAGTGTGAAGAAACCGTGAATGGACTATACACAACGACACGCAGGATCCCAGTTAAGTTTATAGCGAATTAATATAAGTGGCTCTAAGAATTGACGTAGGCCTGCCCATAGGCAGCTTTCATCGTTAGTGTGTGCACAAAGAGAATCGCCGATTACCACCTATAAGGTGGGCTACGGTGTTTTCTCCCTAGTTTTAAATAGCGATATTTAAGGAAAATATATGCAAACATAGGATGCTATAAAGAATTTACATTTCGCAAAAACTTCCTAAAATGTTTGGAAAAGTTCAAATGTACAAAAAAAAAAATTATTGGTAAAGTGGAATAAAACCGCAAATATAAAAACTTTCATTATTGTTGAATTCTACTACATTAATTAATTACAGTAAAAAACAATGAAGTAAAATATTCCAAGAAAACAAGAATATTCCATGTACGGACTAAATCTTTGAAAGCCAAATTTAAATTTGTAAAACGCAAATTAAAAATTCAGTAGAAGTAGCTATTGTTAATGTGTAAACACATTACAAATACAAAGATAGTTACTTCGCGTATCGATACTGTCCTGACACCTACACAATGTTTCATAAATAAATTTCAGTCAAAAACAGGGAAAACATTCCTGTCATTATGGTGTGCCTAGGCACGCCCCATGTGCGTGCGTATGGCCCTACTGCACAAGTATGTGTATATATACGTATAAGTAACAGTCGTATTCAGTACTGTATTGTGAGAATGTGCAGCGATGTTGGAAAACATTCTGGCAACAAAAACAAAAATAAAGAAATTACTAAATAAAATAATTCTTCGAGAATTTAATAGAGAATATTGTTAAAATTACTTGCTTGTGTAAACGCAATGTATGACACGAAGAAATTGTATTTCGTGTATTATGAAATTTCAGATAGTGTGTTTGTAAATCTTCGTAACAGTCTTCGCTGTATATTATAAACTCTCCATCTAAAGAATTACGTATTCGATGTAAGCAGATCTATGAAATTTACTGGCATAATATAATTTATATGCATTAGGAAGTTCGTTTACGTTCGTTTATTTCGAATTATCTGAATTTGTTTACTTTGATCTTTTTAAATAGAGAATCTTAAATGGTATTTCTTGTGGATAGTTCACAGTTAACCAGACATTTTAATCTAGACCCCAGCGTTTCGTTTGCCTGTCTTCCTACTTACAATCCCACCAAGGCGAACCGGGTTCGAATACTGGCGGGGCCACAAAGATTTTCTCATTCGGTAAACGCAGGGCGGACGTTTCCGTTGGCCGGCAGGTTTTCTCAGGGCAATCCCGTTTCCACCTCCCTTGCATTCCGCCGCTACTCTCTTTTCACCTCGTCTCACTCTCACTGGCTCTAAATACCTTGGTGATAAGCGTGGACCAAAAACATCTCAAATCAAAAGGCACGCCCGGCAAGCACCGTGCGCACGCCTATGGGCCTACTACAAGTGTAATGTTTAAATTAATGGCCTCGGGATTTAGTGTTTATTGTTTTATACGTGTCAGACTAAGATTTTGCAAATAAATGACACAGTAACACTCAATTATACGGTTTCACTTGGATCACGTATGAATAAAGTGATCAAGCCCATGGCAGTGCCAATTTGATATATCGTAGAAGCATACAAAATTAGAAGAAAAGTAAGTCCTAAGCAGGGTTTTCAAAAGAACTTCCTTAACCGTGAACAGACTAGAATTTATCGGTCGTCGGACAGACGGTATGAAGTGAAGTGAAACTATAGTACAGCTTATTCGCATTTATCATCACACATTTTCAATCACAACTTTGAACAATCATCTCATGAATGACATGTTTTGTTGTTTATTAAATATGGCACGTATCACAAGCATTTTAAACTTCTGTTAACATAAAATAACATATTTTTGTTTAAATAAACCTTCAATTTGTATTTTATCTACAAATCGTAATGTTTCATTTATAATTTATAGGCATGAAACAGAGAGGGAAAACGTACGTTGATAATTTAGTAGGGAATATTCCTCGTACAAAAATATTATTCTGGGTGGAAATAAATGCGGTGCTTGTCCCACTGGTGAAATTTTCTATACTTAGTTAAGCATTGCTTGCATAAGGCAGAGGAATATCCTGAAAATAGGATTTCAGCAGGATTCCAGAAAAGTTGGAAGTAACCGTGAATTGACCATAGAGCTGTGCCTACTGTGTGATGCAACCAGGGGATCGATAGTGTTAGAAAGTGGCTGAGCAATTTGGCGACGCAGAAGCGTCGAGAGGAGGTCGACGATCATAACAAAACAATAGGAAGACACTACAGTTTCTCGCTTTTCGTCTTGCATTTCATTTCCCAAGGGATAAAATTTTACTCTCCAGATTACTGTTATCATCCGCCATCGACTCCTGTGCGTGCCTTTATATGCGTTTTCCTCCAAGGACGTATATACGCCACTTCTTTCATTGGACGTGTCGTATGAATGGCAAACTTTACGGCTTTATTTATGGCACTCGGAAATAGAGTTCGATCAACACTTCAGTTGAATATTTTGAGAGGTCTGTAGTTCCCATCACCCAGTTTTGTATTCGTTCACACCAGAGCGGTCGGCAATCGTTTTTTTTTTCATGTCAAGACGCGTGTTAATAACACTATGGCTGCAAAACTGCATGCTGGTTTTGCAATTAACAGTAATTCCTAATGAAAAGTGTTGTAAAATATTTAGAAAAATACGAAGCAAACAGTTTATTTTAAATGTAAAACGTAAAATACAGACATTTATCTAGTTAACATTCACAGTAATGTTTGTGCCAAACAATCTTTATATTTCGGCCTAGAGCTGTCACAATTAATTAATTTGTCTTAATATCACTAGTTACTAAGGTAGTGCCTAACTTGATTTAAGATTGATTAATTAACAATTGCATCCATCCCACTTCTGACACCAGTGTTACATGGACGCCTGAGGGGCGTAACCGAGTTCGTGAAGGATGGAGGACTTAATAAAAATGAAAGAATTAAATTAAATAATTACATTTATTCTCAATGCTACAAGCAGTCAAACATCTGTTATTTACCAGTTTGAGCTTCCTATTAACTCTTATTATTCTAATGGGGCGCAATATTTAATTACTATCTCTATTTGAATTAAAGTCTTTATCACAGTCTTGCTAGTGTCCCTTAAACTGCTCCAATTATTTCCACACGTTTAGTTAACACTGTCTATTTCCATCGTCGCGAATGTCTTTTCACTCACACATCCGGTCCATAGTCCCGCAGATCAGTCCCACTCTTCACTGCACGCAAGCTCGCCGACGCACGCTCGCAGACCGCTACAGTCGTCCGTCACCGTTTCAGAATCGCCCAACTGTCGTACGAGACGCCAAACACTCGGCTCTTAATCACTCCCCCCTCAGAGGCCCGCACTTGGTATTTATACTTGAAGTAGGTGTCGTTTAGAACGTTCTCGGCAATCCAAGTTGTTCTGGGAAAGAAAATGGCAATACCGCCGACTTTTCTGCATGATAAATGGAGAAATATGAGCTTCTCAGGGTCAGCGAGGTGCGTGCAGCAATAAGTTTATCGGCGTGTTCAGCGGCGTCCTTAGTGTTAGGCCGCTCGCTTCGTTTAACATTACAAATTTGACCTCCAGCTCTCGGCGCCTTCCCACGCGAATTAAACACGGGGCCATTCAAATAATTATAGTGTAGTCTCGCTTTTGTAACAGATACGCGGCCACCAGCCCATAGCTCGCTTTTTAATTTAAAACAATCCTTTGACTTGCTGCCGCCGCTATCATATAACTGCTGTCCTTCACTTTCACTCGCTCACGCGGGATGCGAAGCAGCTACGCGTGACAGTATTAAAAATATGCAAGCAGACTTGAAGAGACGGAAGATTACATAATGAAGAAAGACGTTTAGAACAGAAATATCTGGGGGTACAGATTTCCAGGCAGTATGTCAACATACAATTTTACAATAATGATTAGCATTTTCTGTATTTATTTTTCACCGTGAAGGGCTTACTGCTTACACCTCAGTGTTCTTGGAGTAGTCAGAAATATTTAGAGACACGGAATTTAAACTAAAATAATTTGCAAGGAATTTATTTGGTAGTGAGACAGTTGACAGACGATATGAAAGCTTGAGCAAAATTATTAAGAGACGATAAGCAGGAACAAATCCCGCTTAAATATGTACAAAGGAACACTGTAAGCAAAACTTTCAATGGTTCACGTTGTACTTGTAACCGAGGAAGGCTATAGAGTGGGTGACGTGTTTTTGCTATGACGTCAAACAAGAGCTACAGGGAGGGTGAGTTTAACTTTCCTCAAACGGTTTACGTGGCGGCGTGACGCAATCTGGCGGCAAGTCGCTGCGACACAATCTCTGCACTTAAAGCCGGGTGGATCAGAACATAATTTATTGCGTGGTGATCTCCAAGCAAGTAAACGCAGAAGGAAGACCATGAGGCCAATATCGGGCCAGAAGAACGAGGTCTCCCGGTTCCAATAGTCGATGGTTGCATGCTTGGTAGTTCGAAAACGCGATCGACTCAAATTTAGTTGACCATACCGAGTCGGCTCACTTTACATTATATTCAAAACCAAATGTGACAAGTATTAAAATGGCGGCACGTTACCNAGTGTAGGCTCGCTTTTGTAACATATACGCGGCCACCAGCCCATAGCTCGCTTTTTAATTTAAACAATCCTTTGACTTGCTGCCGCCGCTATCATATAACTGCTGTCCTTCACTTTCACTCGCTGGCGCGGGATGCGAAGCAGCTACGAGTAACAGTATTAAAAATATGCAAGCAGACTTGAAGAGAAGGAAGATTACATAATGAAGAAAGACGTTCAGAACAGAAATATCTGGGGGTATAGATTTCCAGGCAGTATGTCAACATACAATTTTACAATAATGATTAGCATTTTCTGTATTTATTTTTCACCGTGAAGGGCTTACTGCTTACACCTCAGTGTTCTTGGAGTAGTCAGAAATATTTAGAGACACGGAATTTAAAATAAAATAATTTGCAAGGAATTTATTTGGTAGTGAGACAGTTGACAGACGATATGAAAGCTTGAACAAAATTATTAAGAGACGATAAGCAGGAACAAATCCCGCTTAAATATGTACAAAGGAACACTGTAGGAAAAACTTTCAATGGTTCACGTTGTACTTGTAAACGAGGAAGGCTATAGAGTGGGTGACGTGTTTTTGCTATGACGTCAAACAAGAGCTACAGGGAGGGTGACTTTAACTTTCCTCAAACGGTTTACGTGGTGACGTGACGCAATCTGGCGGCAAGTCGCTGCGACACAATCTCTGCACTTAAAGCCGGGTGGATCAGAACATAATTTATTGCGTGGTGATCTCCAAGCAAGTAAACGCAGAAGGAAGACCATGAGGCCAATATCGGGCCCGAAGAACGAGGTCTCCCGGTTCCAATAGTCGATAGTTGCATGCTTGGTAGTTCGAAAACGCGATCGACTCAAATCTAGTCGACCATACCGAGTCGGCTCACTTTACATTATATTCAAAACCAAATGTGACAAGTATTAAAATGGCGGCACGTTACCNGACCATACCGAGTCGGCTCACTTTACATTATATTCAAAACCAAATGTGACAAGTATTAAAATGGCGGCACGTTACCTGCTGCACATAGGCGATTACCTTAAACAAACTTAACGTATTTCGACGTGGTTACACAATGCTCACCAAACGAAAAATTCTCAATTAGACAAATCAAGCAATTAATAATACTATTTTTTCATTAGNGGTTACACAATGCTCACCAAACGAAAAATTCTCAATTAGACAAATCAAGCAATTAATAATACTATTTTTTCATTAGTTAACACCACATGAGAAAAACATGAAGTGAACATGATATAGAAATACATTTTTACCAATTTTTTTTATTGTTATGCTTTTTTAGCAACGTTTTACGGTAGCGTGGGTGCCCCCTAAGGCACGGCTTCACCCTACGTGCAGTAATTCTTCGTTGTAGCGTCATAAATTCGGATTCATCTTAATTACTAATAATGTACGTTTATAAAACATTTACATTTTACTAGTTGTTTAATAGTTTTGCTCTTACTTTAATCTTGTGTTATCTGCTCATTATAGATAGTCAGGAAATATTTATATTTTATTAATAAGTTCCTGCTTTTGCAAGCAGGAAATAACACACAGTGAACAAACGGATCAAACAACTAGTAATTGGTAAATTTTCTATAATCAAACATTTCCAGAAATACCTNAACACACAGTGAACAAACGGATCAAACAACTAGTAATTGGTAAATTTTCTATAATCAAACATTTCCAGAAATACCTCTGAAACTAAAATTATGACACGAAAACGAGGAATTTCTGCAAAAGGAGTGGAGCCGTTCCTCAAATACAGACCTACTCAGTTGGTTAGGTACGCATACAACTGAGGAACAGTTCTNCAAAAGGAGTGGAGCCGTTCCTCAAATACAGACCTACTCAGTTGGTTAGGTACGCATACAACTGAGGAACAGTTCTTGATTGTGATTAGCGACATCACGGCGTGAAACAATTTCCGTAATTCGAAGCGCTATATGTCATACTCGTCTGTAGGGACTGACTGAACAACTATTNCACGGCGTGAAACAATTTCCGTAATTCGAAGCGCTATATGTCATACTCGTCTGTAGGGACTGACTGAACAACTATGGTGGCTCATATCGCTACGATAGCTGATGTCGTGCATTGCAAAACCATGGGATTTTAAGCAGTGGCACTATCATTTACGACACAAAAATAAAATGTGACTACAGTCTTATGTTCTTGAACCACATTATAATAATGTTGGTATAATTCGTTAACGTACAAAAGAAAATATTTACCTTCGCGTTTTAAGGGAAATTTACTAAAATTGATCTGTAAGAGTAAACAGCCTGAACATCCATACGAATTTGGTAATGTTATTATAAGTTTGACTTTTTTGAAAAATTATGAATAACTGGCTGTCTTTGATTTACGGGAAGAAATATTACAACTCGTCATTTATTATTACTTGCATGCACTGTTGTTGATTTTTTTTATTAGTTTCTTGCAGCGGAAATTACTCTACTGGCGTTTACATACTTAAAATTCATCGAAAATTATTGCGAAACTGAGAGGTTTGTACTTGAATCTACCATTTCCTTAGTTAAATTTCGTAATACGGTTCAACCGCTGGATGCTTGGTAGTTTTAAATTCTAAATTTCTGCACGCCCTTCACGTCGTAGGTACCCTACATAGACGAATGTGCGGATCTTTCCTGACTTGCAGTGACAGCTGTAAAAGCCAGAAGATATTGGCTTTACGTTAGACAGTTCCCGTGAATATTCCTGCAACTCACGAGATACACAGGAAGGGGGCGTAATTCGACAAACAATTTTCGTGAAGTGATTCTTACGAAAGATAAAGTGGGAAATAGATTGGACACTTTTACCTAAACTGAATAATAAGGAATATGTAAGCCCTTCAAATTCGAGTTTTTGAAATGCATTTTTTGCCTAGTATCGGAAACGAAGTGAAATTAGATTATAATTTTCCAAACACGGTTTTATGTTAGTGGGATATTTAAAGTAAAAGGAAACGCTTTCTACTACCTCATACCGTAAATAAAATAAGTGGGATCGCCATTCTCTTATCGTACAACGATTTTTTTTTGCCATCAGGAACAATGCACGTTGGATGCTGGTTTGTTCAGCACTGCGACATTACTAACAAAAATAATCCCCTTGTTGGAACCGCCTAGGACCCACCGCTTTCGTGTAAGAGACACACAAAGCTTCGACTGCAGCGATCCAGAGCCTAGCATATAGGGAATACTCCATGCTTGCGTCTATGGCAATCTAACATGCCCACTGCAAAGACTATGGTGGAGGGCATTTCTAACACCTACTGTAAACAACACGTAAAATTTAACATGCTTACAGTACTGGAGACGCTTGTATGCTTGTGGCGACAGTGTGTGCGTGTGATTCACTGAAGGAACCANGGTTACACAATGCTCACCAAACGAAAAATTCTCAATTAGACAAATCAAGCAATTAATAATACTATTTTTTCATTATTTAACACCACATGAGAAAAACATGAAGTGAACATGATATAGAAATACATTTTTACCAATTTTTTTTATTGTTATGATTTTTTAGCAACGTTTTACGGTAGCGTGGGGGCCCCCTAAGGCACGGCTTCACTCTACGTGCAGTAATTCTTCGTTGTAGCGTCATAAATTCGGATTCATCTTAATTACTAATAATGTACGTTTATAAAACATTTACATTTTACTAGTTGTTTAATAGTTTTGCTCTTACTTTAATCTTGTGTTATCTGCTCATTATAGATAGTCAGGAAATATTTATATTTTATTAATAAGTTCCTGCTTTTGCAAGCAGGAAATAACACACAGTGAACAAACGGATCAAACAACTAGTAATTGGTAAATTTTCTATAATCAAACATTTCCAGAAATACCTCTGAAACTAAAATTATGACACGAAAACGAGGAATTTCTGCAAAAGGAGTGGAGCCGTTCCTCAAATACAGACCTACTCAGTTGGTTAGGTACGCATACAACTGAGGAACAGTTCTTGATTGTGATTAGCGACATCACGGCGTGAAACAATTTCCGTAATTCGAAGCGCTATATGTCATACTCGTCTGTAGGGACTGACTGAACAACTATTGTGGCTCATATCGCTACGATAGCTGATGTCGTGCATTGCAAAACCATGGGATTTTAAGCAGTGGCACTTTCATTTACGACACAAAAATAAAATTTCACTACAGTCTTATGTTCTTGAACCACATTATAATAATGTTGGTATAATTCGTTAACGTTCAAAAGAAAATATTTACCTTCGCGTTTTAAGGGAAATTTAATAAAATTGATCTGCAAGAGTAAACAGCCTGAACATCCATACGAATTTGGTAATGTCATTATATGTTTGACTTTTTTGAAAAATTATGAATAACTGGCTGTCTTTGATTTACGGGATGAAATATTACAACTCGTCATTTATTATTACTTGCATGCACTGTTGTTGATATTTTTTTATTAGTTTCTTGCAGCGGAAATTACTCTAATGGCGTTTACATACTTAAAATTCATCGAAAATTATTGCGAAACTGAGAGGTTTCTACTTGAATCTAGCATTTCCTTAGTTAAATTTCGTAATACGGTTCAACCGCTGGATGCTTGGTAGTTTTAAATTCTAAATTTCTGCACGNCATTTCCTTAGTTAAATTTCGTAATACGGTTCAACCGCTGGATGCTTGGTAGTTTTAAATTCTAAATTTCTGCACGCCCTTCACGTCGTAGGTACCCTACATAGACGAATGTGCGGATCTTTCCTGACTTGCAGTGACAGCTGTAAAAGCCAGAAGATATTGGCTTTACGTTAGACAGTTCCCGTGAATATTCCTGCAACTCACGAGATACACAGGAAGGGGGCGTAATTCGACAAACAATTTTCGTGAAGTGATTCTTACGAAAGATAAAGTGGGAAATAGATTGGACACTTTTACCTAAACTGAATAATAAGGAATATGTAAGCCCTTCAAATTCGANAAGATAAAGTGGGAAATAGATTGGACACTTTTACCTAAACTGAATAATAAGGAATATGTAAGCCCTTCAAATTCGAATTTTTGAAATGCATTTATTGCCTAGTATCGGAAACGAAGTGAAATTAGATTAGAATTTTCCAAACACGGTTTTATATTAGTGGGATATTTAACGTAAAAGCAAACGCTTAGTACTACCTCATACCGTAAATAAAATAAGTGGGATCGCCATTCTCTTATCGTACAACGATTTTTTTTGCCGTCAGGAACAATGAACGTTATATGCTGGTTTGTTGAGCACTGCGACATTACTAACAAAAATAATCCCCTTGTTGGAACCGCCTAGGACCCACCGCTTTCGTGTAAGAGACACACAAAGCTTCGACTGCAGCGATCCAGAGCCTAGCATATAGGCAATACTACCTGCTTGCGTCTATGGCAATCTGACATGCCCACTGCAAAGACTATGGCGGAGGGCATTTCTAACACCTGCTGTAAACAACACGTAAAATACATTAACATGCTTACAGTACTGGAGACGCTTGTATGCTTGTGGCGACAGTGTGTGCGTGTGATTCACTGAAGGAACCATTGGTATTGTCTACGCGTCTGACACTTTATGGCTGCCTCCGAAATGTTTGCATGCGTTTTACATGGAAACGATGTATCCTGGGCAGTTTCAATAAGAGGTTGGAAAAAGAGGGTCATTTTTGTTAATTGGACCACACTTCGCAATAAACCAGCATCAAACATTCATAAAAGCTGAAAGTAAAGAAAGTGTATGCATTAAGATGTTGGCCACATCCGTTACTTTCATTACGATGGGAGGTATTAATTAATGAGAATTGGCTCTTAGGCTGAAGATCCCGATGACATTAAAACAATGTTCAGAGATTAATAAATTAATTTCACTTTGTTTCCGATATTTCGCAAAATATTCACTTAAAAATTTGGTTTTCAAAGGCTCAAATTTCCCTTTGTATTGAATTTATACAGAAGGTTACCAACATATTTCCCACTTGATTTAACATAACATAATCACTTTGCGAAGTTTTTCAGTCGAATCCGGCCCCATCCTGTACAGTAAATTAAATTAAAGAAGGTGTCAATATTGCCTTCAAATGTATTACTACTTAACCTAAAAATTACAGGGCAGTGTAATGTTGTTTTACACCAACACCTAGTTTTGGAACACGTTTAAATTTTAATACTCCAAAACATTATATACATGTAATAAAAATTTTGCTAGGGACTTAAAATATGTATAGTTACCTCTTTAGTATACTTCTATATTTTCTCTTTACACCGAGGATTAACACGTTTAGGCCAACAGATTTTCTTGGCATAATATTTATTGGTAAGCATGCGTTCATAATAACCAGAAAAATAGGGTTATTCAAAATGTTACGTTTTCCGAAGTTTAAAAAATTCAATATTCCTCAATTTTAATCAAGTTTGTTTATATCTACGATTGAATAGATGGATAAAGAAAGACTAGGTTATAAATATTTACTTTTCAGTATGATTATTTCTCGCATCGAGTTATATAAATTAGAGTCGTGAGGGCTGCTTAGGCACTGTTTTTCGAATCGAGAAGTTCCGTGTGTAGCCTATAAATAAATAACTAATATTTCTAACGTAAATTCACCAAGTTATGAATTATTTTGAAGAAAATAATTACCGTAAGTGGGCGTTACTTTGTGACATAGTGGGTGACATTGTGAAACTAATCTTTTTCACTATTATTCAAATTTTATTTAATTTAAATACGATGTTTCAAATGTTCAGAACTTAAGTTGGCACCACTGAATATCTTAAACATCTAAGTTAAATAGCGGTGTATTTAAAACCTATTTCATGTGTCATAAAGACACCCACTTTGTCACAAAGCGACCCCCGCTTATGGAACTATAAATTACACTAAAACACCGCAACCATTATTGTTACTAACACTGACACTAAGGATATATCTATACTCTAAAAGAACGCAGTAAAAAAGAAGCAATGTTTTAATCATAATAGTTCTCTATTCATCTGAACCAAAGTTCTGACGAGCAAAGGTACCTTGACCTCTGGTAGTTAGATAATTTAGCAACCCGTTTAGAGCACGGGTTTTGCGCTGTTAATGCGTTCTGCAGCACAATAGACGACGTGCGAGTATAACGCGATGTTCTCAGTCCGTTAGGGCCGGGCGTGATATAATAATCACACTACAACTGCTTGTGTCACAGACTAGACCGCCTGCCAGCGCAATAATGGTTATTACACCGGGCTTTGGCCTAGCACGGCACTATATTGTGAAAGGAGCGACACCAAGATTAGTAAACCGCTAATGAATTTGCCGGTGCAATTTTGCAGCATAAGCCACAATTATTGCTATTACTTTACGCTCGTTAATGAAATATCATTTTCCCTTCTGTTTCCTGGAAACCAGATACTTTGTCAAAAAGTGCTGTTCTAAACAAATGCAAAAAATGTAATTATCATTTTCACATAGACTGCCCTCTCAGTGTGATCTTTTCTTTCATTCATGATTCGAATGAAAGGTAAAATTCTTGACATAAGTATATATTCCTTTTCAGCAGAAATTCCAGGCGATAACCNTTAATGAAATATCATTTTCCCTTCTGTTTCCTGGAAACCAGATACTTTGTCAAAAAGTGCTGTTCTAAACAAATGCGAAAAATGTCATTATCATTTTCACATAGACTGCCCTCTCAGTGTGATCTTTTCTTTCATTCATGATTCGAATGAAAGGTAAAATTCTTGACATAAGTATATATTCCTTTTCAGCAGAAATTTCAGGGGATAACCACAATCGCGTATTTCGTAAAGGAGTTCGAACTCATGTCAGTGCGTGATAAACTGTCTATGCAAAGCAGTTCTCGTAAACGTCAATCTTGAGGCAACAGTGCCCAGAAGTTTTACCTTGAGCGGAAAATGTGCATGATCGTGACGTGACCTTAATACTGTATGAGAAAAAAAAGACTTGAATCTACAATAAAGGTTAAAATAAGTACCCAACGCAGTCGGATTTGATGGCGAAAAACTGAGGGAGAAGATTGTATTATCAGACATACCCGTGCAGCAGACTGGAATAGGAAAAGTTTTCTTCCAGTCGCAGCGAGTAACACTTTCCCTGACATATTGCTTCCGCGTTCAGTAGATACGGAAAATCACTTGTCACATTCGTGCATGCGTCCGCCAGTGCGTTACGGCACCTAATCTTGCCCATATATACGAAGTCGGGCTTTCGGACTTCCGGAACTAGAAGAACCCAATCGAAACTTTCCGATAGATCGACTGCGCGCTATTGTCGTCGGAAAGAATGGTTCATCGACTTTCAATGTCAGTAAGAAGAAAAATTGCTATTACCTCAGATTATATTCATAACCACTGTTATTGACATATGTGGAAGATGGCGGGCGACACGAAATCCTCAAAAGTTACATTACTTTAACTAAAAATATTCAAGGATTTTTTTAAAACTTTATATGTGAATTTGTTGTATTGTGACATGTGTGTCTTCAATTTCTGCAGATAACGATCCAGTTTCACTTTTACATAAACTTAAAACGAAAACCATAAAATTAAATTAACATAAATAGAATTATAAATATACGCTAACTGGTTTCCTGTTAGTAACAGAATTGAACGTTATTTTAGTTGATACCTTTACATTATGCCCGATTGTAAAGTTATCCGTATTTTGTTTGATCATTAACCTAGAGGGCCCACTTATACTAATCTTCACATTTTTGGCAAACATTAAAAGCTGCCAATACCCAGTAATAAACACCGTACGAGAAGTTACACGAATATGTGGTTCTTTACAAATGTCGTTGTCGAAGTTTTTTCTGTTTCACCAAATTGTTTTATCATACAGTGCCGTGTCCGCTCACATCCGGGAAGTAGTGACTCTTATCTCACCGGGTGTCAATGGTGGCTGGTTTTTCAACCCCACTCCAAGCAAATGGCGGTTAAAGATCCTCCTGAAATAAGCCCAGCTTATGGCTTTGCTATCGGTAAACATTTTAAACCGTGCGTGAACATGGTAATCAGCGAAACGCTCCATCGCCCATGTGCAGCTAAGGCATTCCTTTGTGTAAATCGTATTTCAACAAGACGTCTGAGAAGCGTAACCGAGTTCGTGAGGGTGGAGGTATTAATAAAAATAAAAGAACACAATTTGTTTTGAATTTATTCACACAGTTATTATTTACGGCATTATTCTATCTATTTCTGCTATCATTCTTTTTATTTCTCAGTGAGCGCAATATATTATGTCTATCTCAACCCTAATTAGCGTCCTTCTTATTGCCTCTGCCTGGATGTAGGCAATTAACTCATACTCATCATTAACACACGTCCAGTCTGTCGCCATAATTTGAAATGTCTTTCACTCACGCATCCAGTCCAATAGTCCAGCCCGCCAGTCTCACTATTCGCTGCGTCGATGCTCGCAGTTGCAGATATTACTCCCGCTGGTAACTTCTCTTGCCACTCGTTTCTCTTTTCGCTCGTCGTCTATCGCTAAAACTCCAGACACTCATTCAATAATCAACTCCCGGCTCTGGGGCCTGTCGCACTTTGACACTCGCTGGACTTGACCTGGAAATTTCGACGCACCTCTAGTCATGCTGAGATAAATTAGGGAGGTAGACCACTAGAAAAATCTTGAGATAAATGCATAAATGCAATCCGTTGAAGATCAAGAGCGCGTGCTGCAATGGATTGTCGTGGTGGTACGCGCTTCATAACAAGATATGTGTGTCTTGGATTATCACTCTCCTGTCATTATAACATCCCTTGTGACTAGTCGCCCGATATTACATCACAACTCTATCCTCTTCCGCTCGCTCGTGCGGTACGGGCCAAGGTCAACGCAGACCTGTGACACGTAATAGTATTATCTCCTTTTCTCCCTTAGTGAGAAGCTTTACTGACGTACACTACCGGTACATATGGCCCATTGTTCTTCTGACCTAATACGGTGCCCAAAGTAAGTGAACTTGGAAAACTCTTTTTGAAAATCTGTTTAATGTAATAAGGAGGGATTAGTTAAACACTCTTTTCATTTCTGGAATGTTGGTTGCTGCTCCGCTCCCCACACAAAACTGACATTCTTCTATTTTAATAAATTAAATGCCTCAGCGAACTGTAAAAAAAATTGGAATAAATTTATTGCAAATCGCTACCATCCATAAAATAACGTTTTAGACAACGAACATTTTTGGGCTGCGGTCAATTCATCACTGCATTCAGTTTTTTTGTTGGGTCAGGCCGCAAATTGCCTTTTGAGATTAAAAATTATAAATAATGGACATGCTGTTCAGCCCAACAAATTTTTGCGGGTTTAGCAGTTAAACCTGCTTCGCTCAAAGCCTCCAATACTAAATGCATGTAAACTAAATGTTCTTCTAAAGTGGAATCATAAATGCAGACATCGTCAATACATGATAATAAAAATCATTAATGTATGTATCTAATATATAATTAAAAAAATGTGAGATTTCTGTGGCAAGGTTCGATGCATGGCCCTCGAGGTTTTTCTGTATGAAAATATAATTAATTTCTTGTTGTTGAGATACAGTGCTTTTAAAGCCGTTGTTAACCATGTTGGAGTGCTCTGAAATATTGATTCTAATGTGCTCGGTGTCTTGAAAGTAATCGACAGGCATAGTATGAAGTGTGTGTTCCTTTCTGTAGTTAAGCACATTTCAATAGTTTCGTAAAAAAAACTGGATTTAAATACACTGCTACGTAGTTCGAGCGCAAGGTAGGCGGGCACCTTAAGAATCGCACTTCCTTATCTCTGCTGTAACTTTCCGTAAAAGTGTTCGTAAATACAATTATAATTTTAAAACATCAGTGACTACGTGTCTGGGATGCTCACGCCACGGAATGCTTAAGCATACAGAGGTGAAACACCTTCTTATTTCACGAACTTTGGTCACACACGCCAGAAAAATGTCCGCGTTAAAACCTACTTGCCAGTCGGCAGCCCAGCCAATAGGGAACATTTCGCAGCATTCTGTTGACAGTCATACACAAGGCCTGTTCCCAGAGCCTCGCGCAGCCAATCAGAGAATCGGTATAAACTGTTCACGGTGAAGTGAGCACTTTTTACGGCCGTGTGTAAAAGTTCATTTATAATTATTTGTATAATTTCGACAATTTTTAATACAAAAATTGCTATGTGCCTAACAAACACGGTGTATTCATTTTATAGCTCTCAAAATTTAACGTCTGCAACCACAAGAAAGTAAATTTTTTTAGCTATTATGCTTGTTGGCAGGGCATTAAAAATTGCTCACTTTACCGTGATCTGCCCATATACCCCACCCCACCATTTCGCCCATAAACTAAAGCTGAAATTGACCGATTATTCGTCTTCTGCGCATGTACCCAACATGGTCAACTAATACAACCAACCAACGGGACACCAATAGATCTGTCAAAGTCACATGGTCAACAAAGATGAACGTATTGTTTTGTACCTTAACTTTCGAAAGACGAGTACTTTTATATGAATGAAATACTTGAAAAATTTGAATTTAATCAATCTGCTATACAAATTGGTAGGGAGAAAAATTCAAACTTCTCAAAGCTCTTGTTTACCAAGCAGTGTGCTAACCTAAAATCCAATTCACGAAGTTTTTGCTGGTCGTATTTGCCAGAAAAAGTTCAACTTTGAGACACGGAGACAGGTATTTGCGCAGCCAGTGAGATCGCTAGTAGTATGATTTGGTAGGTCCCGGAACAAGGATTCAGGATTCGGTGGTGCTGTGCCGACCACCGCCATCTTGTATTACGTCATCGCTGCCAGTTTTGATTACGTCACCATCTTGTAATATGCCATCGCCAACATGTATTATGTCGTCACCGTAATCTTGTATTATATCGCCACCTTATAGAACATCATCGCCTGCATCTTACATTATGTAGACATCTTGCATTACATCATTGCCGCCTTCTTATTTTCATTGCCATATGGTTTTCATCATAATCTGGTTTTCTCTTGTTTTCTGATTACTCACCTTTCTTTCATGCTCTATCATTCCATGTTGGCCATCTACTATTTACCTGGTCCCCTCGAACTACCATCTTGAATTTCATTTTTCGCACCTTCATTTTTACCTAATGATCTTTAATTCCTTTTCCCCATGTCACCTTTCTTTCATGCTCTCTCATTTCACCTTAGTCATCTACTATTTACTCATTCCCCTCGAGCTAACATATCGGGTTTCATGTTCCTTTGCCACCTTTGTTCCACTCATCAAACTATCCAAACCGTAACATCGGACATGCCGACAAGAGTGTGGAACGAGTTTGATTATTGCGTAAATGTCGTTCGGGCTGCTCGTGGTGGTCACATTGAACATTTATGAATGTATGGTAAACAGACTTCATGGTTCCACGGTTCACTTGATTGGTCAATTAAGGTTGTAGGTGGTTTGGTATTGATATTATAGACCTTCAAATTTGGGGTATTATTTTATACTCATCCTGTATATACCACTTGCTTTCACGAGTTGAGGCGAAGCGTCTTTCACGACTGTCACTGTCAAATCTATGCTTCCTAACTGGAATCTAACTGCTTAGATACTCTCACACAGGTACCATACCAGCCACCGTAACTCATGCATGCCATCTTCTCTACCAACCAACACCAGACGAAATATACTCATCGTCCATACCTCTTACTATATCTCAAGCATACCTCAACAAATTAGTCCACACTGACATTACCAACAATTATTTATTGTTCATACTTTTTGCTCTACCAGTCGACACGAGCCAAATATACTAGTCACTATACCACCATAATAACCATACTATCAAAGTTATATCAGTCCACCCAACTCCCCATCTCCTATAACCAAAGAAAAATTCAGTCATACTAATCAATCATACCACCCAATACAGAAAGCACATTATCCATCATAACTGAAGTGTACCAAGCAACTATACAGCTTAGACCAGTCCATAACCTAACACCCATTCTATTTGTTCTACCAACCAACACCACTGTTACCTACCAACCATACCACCCACCATAACTCAAAAATACCTCAACCATTCGTCCACACAAACCATACAAAGCAAACATACAGCCTATACCAGTAACACAATCTACTGCTTCTCATACCATCCACCATACCGACTGACACCAGTCAAAATACACTGACCGCCCATACCAAACACTTTAACTCAAGAATGCCTAAACATTACAAGACTCTCCAACACACATACTCTCCACACCATTTGTTATATACCAACAACCACTAGGCAGATATACTGGAAAACATATCACCCAACATACCAACCATACCATACACAATAACGCACGTGTACCAAGAAAATTTACAGTTCAGATCAACCAACAACACAAAAATTCTTACCATCTGTCCAACTTTTATTACCGACTGATACCAGACCAACCACCTTACCTTCATCTGTAGCTCCAAGAAAAACTCAGTCATTACTAATCAGCCATAACAACCAACATGATAATCACACCATATATCAACACTTAAGTGTTCCAAGCAACCATGCAGATGACACCAGCCTATAACATAACACCCCTTCCATCTGCTCTACCGACAGACACCACATATACTCATCACCCTTACAAACCACTATAAATCAAGCATACATCAACAATTCAGTCCACACTAGCTTTTCCAAAAAACCAACCTATTGTTTTACTATCTGCTCTACCGACTGCCACCAGAAAAATGTACTTCACAACATACTACCCAACATACAATACAGCCCATACCCATTATATATATATATATATATACTGTATGACTAAACCAAGACCATCATACTAATAGCAGCCACATGCATGAGTATGTCATAATCATCGTATGGTTAGCATATACTAACACTTTTATAGAAACGATAGTTTTAGGTATCGGATAAGGGGACCAGGGTAATATAAATGTTTCGCAATTCTATTAACGACCCGAGTTTCTAAAGAAATTTTTTTAGCGATGTTTGTATGTGAATTTCTTTTTGTTTAATATTCATGCGCAACTGATACAAAGCTTTAAGCAATTTACTGATGTGATGCATGGCTTAGAGCCCTGAGTTTGAAGCCAGAAATTATAAAGAATATTAATTTTCTCTCGGTCTTAGAAAAAAAACGCGATTTTTCCATGTGATGGGAGAATGTACGTATATATAGAGCGCTGATGCACACGTATATATAGGTTGATGTTCAGGCGTCACGAAGTTAACATCGATATGGAAGCATTCTCTCTTCATACAGTAAATATGAATTGTAAATACGAATGTCTGCCTTTGACGACATCTAACATGGAGCCGCGATCTGCATCATCGCTGTCTGATTGCCGACTGTGTCGATTCTGTGATCGAATTTTACCTTCCGTCAAAATGCTCGTTGACATGAAAGGATCACCTGTACGAAGAATCCTTTTCCAATGAGGAAGAATCACGACAATGGCCACACACAGTTTATGCAAGGTGATAAAATGCATGGATAGTAAACGGCATACAAAACATTAATTCTGTCGACATGTACAAATTTGGAGATACTTGGTGAACGAATGTAATTTGCATACATATGGGTGGTGAACAAACCGAAGTATTGATCGAAGGATCGCTTGAATGATTTGAATATATCGAAGGATTTGTATTGATTGGAGGATTGGGATTGATAGAAGGTTTGGCTTGGGTCGCTGTTGATTGTGGAGCATGTGGAGTGGATTGTGTAACGGATTGTGGAGCATGTGGAGTGATTGTGGAGCAGATTACAAAGGATTGGTGTGAATTAGTATGAATTGGTGTGTATTGGTGTTTGGATTGGTGTTGGTTTGTTTGGTTTGGTATGAGGATTGGTGTGTGTATTGGAGAGGATTGGTGTGTGGATTGGAGAGGATTGGTGTTTGGATTGGAGAGGATTGGTGTGTGGATTGGAGAGGATTGGTGTATGGATTGGAGAGGTTTGGTGTGTGGATTGGAGAGGGTTGGTGTGTGTATTGGAGAGGATTGGTGTACGGATTGGTGTGGATTGGAGTGGATGGGTGTGGACTGGTGTGGATTGTTGTATATTGTAGTCATTGGTGTGAATTGGAATGTGGATTGGTGTGGTTTGTTGTGGATTCGTGTGTGGATTTTTTTTGTGGATTGTTGTGGATTCGTGTTTGGATTGTTGTAGATTGGTGTGTGGTGTTTATTGTGGTGTGGATTAATGAAATGATTGGACGATTGACGGATAAATGGTCAAGAAGATCATGAAAGTTACGACTGTTTTTTATCCTCGTATATTCCAAGTCTTCAGGTCCTGGCTATATTGGCATTAAAATTAACGCCAATTTAGGCTATAAAAGTGTTGGTAGATGCTGATCCATACCATGATTATAACATACTCGTGCATGTGGCTGCTATTAGTATGATTGTATGAGTGGCATACTTATACATACAAAAAAACGGTCTAGACAGTGAATAATTTGCATATTTTGCCATCGTTTATCAATTAGACTTCCAGAGAGGGAGACTAGAAATGTAGTAATTGAGTGAGATACGTTTTCATGTTTCCGCAATACCCCATGTATAATTTTGGCAGAATATAAAAGAAAATATTTATAATTAAAAATAAATTTTTTTAAATCGGATCATAATTAAATATCTACTATTTGACATACTCTATGCCTAGAAAACCAATATAGCTACCAGAAACAAACATGTACTTGAAGAATTAGTGAGCTGAGCACCTTTGGGATCAATCGTCAATTCTGAATCGATGACTTCCGCACCCCTTCAGTCGCGCCGAAGAAGCGATCCTCAGTAAGCAGGCCCCAATCACAAGCACAGCCACTGCAGTGAGCCTGACACTCATTTAAAATACATTGGCACAGAAGAAAATGTATCATACTTCTCAATCAAAACCAACAGTACAGTCAAGTCATACCAATAGGCCATGTCATAGAAATGTACCAGTCATAAAAGCCACCCAACCGTAAAGGCAAGTCATGCCATCAGAAAATAACACACAATACCACAATTTACAGTATTTTAATAATCAAACAGCCATAAAAGCAATCCTGCCATGCAATCAAGTGCCACAATCAGGCAATATTATATTATATCAATATTATCACTGTTAAAAGAGACGACGAACCAAGGAGACATGTCCAGAGACCATGCTAACAAAAATGTCGTATTGTTATACTAGTCTAGCATAATATTTCATCAAGCCAGTTTGTCCTTAACAACAACGAAGATACGATCCAATCATAACACTGAGTCAATTAAAAAATATCATCAAAACGAACTACATATCACAATAGCGCAGAGAGCAAATACAGTATAATTCACATTGTCAGACCAACTAATGTAATATTCCAGTCATCATTTCAACCAAATAACTGTCACCATACCTCCAGTCCTGCTCGACAGCCAACCATATAGCACTGGTTGTTGTATAAACAACCATAACTCAGTAATACAATCTAGCCATACAGAATAACACATCTATAAAAAATATCAGCAAGATATTCCATCAAAAAGAGAACTTGCCGTAACACTAGCCCCCAACCTACTAAATATCCCAGTCACATATTACAAAAAGATCGCTACTACCGTACCAATAGACCAAACAAGCAAGGGATGCCACCAAAATCAGTCAACCAAAGAATTAAATCATATATTCCAACCATGCTAATAGACCAGACAAACAAGTCACCTCCAAAAGAGCAAATAAAATATTCCATCCAAACAATCCAACCCCAACTGCTCATAGACTATAACATCACATAATAACATCAATTTATACATATTTGCAATTATAAAATACCAGAAAAACCAATCAACCAAACAGACATACCAAATCTTTAAACCAACCTTCCAATCTTTAAATTAATATTCCAATCTTTAAACCAATCTTCTAGTCTTTTAACCAATCTTTCATTCTTTAAGCCAAACCTTTATTCTTTCAATGAATAATTTACTCAATCATTCAACCAATCTGTCATACCTTCAATCAGTCAATATTTCAATCTGTTGAGTACAAAGCAGCACATTTTGGTACAGAGTAGGAGCATGAGCAGTAGCAGGATTCACAATACCACATTCTGAAGAAACGTTTATTATATTTTGCAAAGATATTGAAAATGGTTTCAGCATACAGTGCAAATTGAAGTGTGCGTGGTACTAATTGTGGTTCAAATTGTTGTATTTGGTGATAATTGTAGTGTCTGTGTTTCTAATTGGGGCGTGTGTGGTGCTAATTGTGCTGTGTGAGGCCATTTTTTTTGGTATCTTACTGATGCAATACATTTTGCGAATGTCTCTTAAAGATATTACTCCAAGTATACTGGCAGCTACAAGGTTATGTGTAGACTAGAGAGTATACAAATTTTCGTACAACCATACGTCAGCATGATGTAAAAATCATTGCCAATTTTAAATAATTAATTTTTGTTTCTGCAACTTGTAAAGAAAATGTTTTTTATTTATTGTACAGAGGGCCTTCTCTCATATCGATGTAATTTTAATTATATATGATAACCAGCATTCTCACCAGCTATAACTAATATAATATCACCCAACCATATGGTCAGACTCTGCCAACCATCCAACCAGATATTTCAACCATCACATAATATCCATTCCCATAACATAATTTGCGTCAAAATATCCCTACGAAATATTCCGATGCAATATTCTATCACGTGAAACCTCTACTACATGAACCAATCATAACATCAGTCGTTACCCACAATCCATGTAATGAGAAGAGAACCAGCTATAGAAAATTAAATACTTGTCAATAGATCATACCAACAATTAATACCTGCCATACCACCACACCAGCAATATCCATATTTCATATTTTCAGAACATTCTAACCAGCCATTCCTATAAAAATACTTGAAAACAATCCCACCATGTCACAATTCTCACATAGGAAGAGGATACCATCACACCATACAGAATATCCTCACCGATGGACCAACCATACCGAAATGTAGTATCAATAGGTTATGCCATTAGACCGGCAAATCAAATTTTCCAGCCAAAACCTTCCAACCAACAACACTCAAATACCATATCTCACCACACAACCCATTTGAACAGACAACATCCATTTGCAAAGAGCTTACCATCATACGATACCAACAAAACAGCTAACCATACAGACAATCCCAACCAGACATCGAGCCAAAATATAAGAACCAATCATTCCGACCAACAGTAATGGCAGATTATACTGTCCGAAAATACAAACTATGCATTCCTACGAAAATATCCAAAACCAAATACTTACCAAACATACCACCATGTCATACTAGTCTCATAGGCAGATCATACAAAAAAGACACGATCATGTCGCGAGACCATTTCTACCAGTAATACTGAAAACCTTCTACTGTCCATATCTCCTAAACAAACATTCCAATTATACGATTCAGACGATATAACACTACCTATATATGTCCTGTAAAGCATAATCAAATTATTGATTCTAGTAAATGGCATACCACGCCCAGCGTAGTATGCCATTTACACCACCTCGTAGTGGTTTGGAAGTCAGTCGTTTCGAACATTTGCTCTGTATACACCATCAGTTATTATCAAAAGTTGTGTCATAAAAGCAATACATTTTTTTTTACTAATGATTGGCTAATCAACGAAGCTATCGGTTGTTTGCTTCGTTTTTAAGAAGATGCGAACTCATATACCTGCCAAAGTGATTCCTGCCAAGACCAAATAACATTTTACCTTTCACCGAGAGCATAATGTAATGCAAGATGGCGGCTATAACATAGTGCAAAATGGTGAAGTAATCCAAGATGGCAGTGGTCGGTACCGCAGCACGAAATCCTGAATCCTTGTTCCCGGACCTACCAAATCTATCTACTATCGCTCTACCCCGTTTTCGCTATGCGATTTCGCCTCTGTCAACTTACCTACTCTGCGATCGCGCACAGACGCGGATAAACGAACGCGATGGCCCAATGCAGGCAACGGCGCCTAGAAACGCTGTTTCGCTCTCAACGACCCGGGCACAACAATGAGAACGTGCCGCGGAAGAAGTTATAATTTTCGCGTTATCGGCCATAACACGTCCCGCTGATGCGGCTTCACCTGGCTCCGCCATAAAAGATCCCTCCATTTCGGGAAGGGATTCCTCTTCCCATTTTTCCAACGGCGGCGACATAAAATTCCCAGTCGTCGTCCCTTGAAATTAAAGTTTACACGAGCGACGAGTTACGATTCTGCTAAGCCCGGTTCCCGGACGCTAATCCCGTAGTAATAATAAAAACCTTCACACAACTGTCACGGACTTGCTATGGCTGACATGTTTTTGAAATTTACAGAAAATCGATATTTGTCAGCGAAAGAAAAATGCACTAACAGAGAAATAAAACGTGGATGTTTAATTTTCTATTCTGGAAATTTTTATAAGTGTGATTTAAAAATTGAGTGTTCCATTATAAGCTTAGTACTGCCTTTCAGATAAATTATATTGACTGTAAAGTGAACACATTTGAAAGCCTTCTCATTTTGTATAATAGTCAATAAATATATTTTACTTTACTCTCAGACGTTAATTTCCGTGTGCGGTGGAATATAGGCATGTGTTTATTAATTACAAGGCAATGTTTATTTAAAAAGTTTGTTAAAGGATAAAAAAATTACTGAAAGGAAAAAATAATCTGGGCCTCAAAAATGCTTACTTTACCGTGAACAGCCCATATCATTACACTCAATATGTGTTACGCATCAGTATGACATCACTTTTCGCAGGACAAATTTTAGTTTTCCATTTTGTGGTTGTGGTGTTTCTTACAATTATTTTAAAATCAGTCTTAATAAATATCTTTCAGTAACTAAGCAGCGTCCTTTGAAAGAATATTGTAAAGCACAAATAACAGTTTTCACTGCAACACTTTTTAACTTTGACTGTACGTGTTATTTTTGTTACGAAATATAATCACCCTTCTTATGAAGCGCTTGAAGGAGCTTAATATATTCGCAAAATTCTCTTCTAACTTTGTGTTTGTCTTTCTTGTGAGTGTTATCGCATCCTTCGGTGCTCACACCGAAGCTAACTTCGTCTATAAATAACATATAGGTTCTTGTAGAGTATGTATTCTGTATATATCTGCTTTATAAGCTGCGGGACTTCACTCCTGTTACTTCAAGTGGAACGAAACGTATATTTTTGGAAAAGAGTAGATGCTTCGTTGAGAAAGAACAGTTGAAGGCCAAAGAACAAACAAAAATCCTGAAAACCGACTAGTATTATTTTAATACTCCTTTCAACCGAACTCAATTTATGTATTATATGATTGTAAGTGAAAATGTATTTCAACGCCGAAGAAATCATGGAATTCTCTTGTCCAAGTAAGACCGTATACAGGCAACAATTTGTTTTATTTTGTACAAAAATATTATAACTCTTTTATGTTAAAGGCCTGCAGTGCAGTCTTCTTATATACACAAAGAATATATTTTGCCTTTACTTCTGAAATAGTATATTCAAATTATCTTCTTAGCGTAATAGTTCTTCACACTTTTCTCTACGTACATTGTTACTTCCAAAACATTTACTCTTCTTCATTTCGATGAACAACAAAAGAAATATGGCAGTTAACACGTATGCGATAAACTTACGTCTCATAATTAAGAAGAGTTCACAACATATAAAACCTCGTGTCTGTAAGCTTACTATATAGGCGTATAAGCTGTAACTTATTTTATGACACGTAATGTTCGAAACTGAAACAAATAATACCAGATATATTTAATACACTACAAGAGTCGTGTTACCTGCTACGTATAACAGTTAGGTACCTGCCGTTAATTAGCGAACCAGAGGAATCGGGAATATCAACTTTTAACTAAAGGCAGTATGAAATTATTTGAAGTAATAGAGCTCATGGGTGTGAATAATGTATTATTTTTGGCACATAGGAAGTATAGTCAATTCACGGTTAATTCCAACTTGTCTGAAGCCCTGCTAAAGTTATACTTCCAGGATATTCCTCCACCTCAAGCAAAAAAAACTTAACTAGTAAGTCTAGAAAATTACACAGATGTACAACGAACCACATTCGTGGGAACTCTGTGTTATAATATCTTGCCTAAGAACTATTTCTTACTAACCGTTACCAACACACCTATTTTCTCTCGGTTCTATTGACATAAATAATAAATGAAATATTATAATTTATTAATGAAACGCAATGTTCAGTACAGTTTAACCAAAAATAGGGTACTTTTATATTAATACAAGTATAAAACGCTTGTAATATGTGGAATATTTGAGCAACATCATAACACGTCATACATTGGGTGATTCTTCAAAGATTTGATTTTTAAAATGTGAAGAATCCAAGAATAGACTACAGCTGGAGCTCTGAGCTAACCAACGGTTCATTGAAAGGCACAAAAATAACTATAAATTACCTGCATGCGCTTGAATTTGTATGCGGAAGTGACAAAAATTTTGATAGCATATACCACACACTGCGGTCAGTTGGAGAACAAAAAAAACCATTTCCGCACGAGGGTCAGACACTGTATAACATAACCAATCAGGTATAATGATTTTCATGCCGTTACCCGCGCTTATTTGAATTTCTTCATATTGATATTCGGAAGCACTGGACAAAACACAGGTCCCCCGGGTGATACATTCTTTCACACCACCGGTCAACCAAAGAGAGAAGTTTGCCTCTGGGTTAGGGAATTTAGTCGGTGCTATACTTCACCGGGCAGTATTGCCTTACACCAGGGCTTTCACTTCCTATGAGAGAAGCTCGCGGGCTCGCTCCGCCCCAGCCGGGGATGGGTTCTAGGTCGCCCAGAAGGGAAAGTCCCCTCCCCCCTCCAGGGGCCTACGGACCACCAGAAGCAACCCATCCCTGAGGCCGACAGTCTTTTGATCCTATCAGTGAAGCACGCCGACTGGCTATCCGAGGATGCACCGGTCGAATCCTTACACCCCGCGGGTTCGAGGCCAGTAAGGCATCATCGACAGACCAGCATCCAACAACACAAAGAGCCACCCTGCGTTACCATCAGTTCGACCGTTTAACGTTTATGTCTAGGAGTCCCTGGGCAGGCCAGGTTTAGCGAAGAGCCGATACACCCGGGATAAATCCCGACCACAGGGCCGGGTCGTCCACTGTCGAAGGACCTCCCGTATCCAGACTGGTTGCAGTGAATATACAGCTGCCTCGAACTGGCGATGCCTCGCCCAATACAAAGTACACAGCAGTACTACTGTGCAACCCAGCTGGGTGCTGTTGCAGATAGGACTACCTCGCTATGGCTCCGTACAAGCCAGCAAAGACGGGCAGCCCAATATCTCAGCCCAAACCACCAATGTTTGGACGGATGGCCACATAACCATTTTGCAGGCCAGACACCACTATCCAAAAAAAAAAAACCCTTTTTTTTAAATGAACCAATGTTTGTTTGGCACAACCAAATTAATATTCTGTATAGGGGAAATCAAATATTTTGTTTCCGAAACTAATTATTTTGTTGTTCTTATTTGGTTGTCACAAACTTGTAAGAATTGGTTGGCGCAAAAAAAGATTTGTATGGCTCTACGTACAGTGCGGGGCTGCAGTGGTTGAGCGGTTAGACCGCTCGCCTCCCACCAAGGAGAACCGGGTTTCAATCTCCGACCGGGTAACTGCCGGATTTTCGCAAGTGGGAATCGTGCTGGAAGATGCCGGGTTTTCTCACTGGCATTTAAGAGCTGCTCCATTCCCACCTCATTTCACCCTTATCGGCTCTCGATACCTCGTTGTTGATCTCTCAACTCAACTCTACCCAAGTACAATGAACAGATTCGATCACCATAAACGAAGCAAGAAGTGACCGCTGTATCTACATAGCCTTCTTTTCTCTATTTGGATGCAAATGATTTTGATGAAGTTCTTAAAAGGTTATTTTTATTGGCCTTGTCGTCTCGTTGCCAGCAATATCGTTATAAATGGGACCAGAAACATTTGTAACAGTGGTGAGTCAACTACAAATACACATGTGCATTACCCGGGAGTTGATTCCTGATCGCCTCGTGCCGTAAGCTGGCGTACAACCAAATGCATACGGAGGCAGGATTCACAGAATCAATTTATGTTGTAATCTATCTGTTTTGGTCATATTGAGAGTAAAGTAATTTTGAAAACAAGTGTGTGGTTCTCTTAAAACGTGCAAGTTTACACGGCACCGTAGCATTTCTTGTGCGCACAATTTGGTATTAATACGTAGACTGGTTCTCAAGATAAAGCATAAAACTTCATTTTCTCATTTCGAGCAAAACAGTTAATTGGAGTCCACCTAAACGATATTTAATAATTCTTCAAATTTATTTTTATGTTTAAATAATTGATTTACTATTTATATTTTGCTTATATCAACCATTTAACTTGCGCAAATAAGTTTCTGTTAATTCATGAGCATAAATCTGACAAGCATCACATATATATGTCTTTAGGGTTAAATTAAATTCATGGCAGATATGCCTATAGCCACTGTGGGATTTTCGGGTTAATTAATGACCACCACCATTCAATTCAAGTTATTTATGGAGCAAAAAATACGCGTTGATCAAGGGAGCATGGGTAATATGAATAAGGCCCCAGAAACGCTTAGGAATTAGATTTTGGGCTCATCAAGAAAGAAGCCGCCGAAGTTTGCATTGTCAGGAGCGCAATACCTTAGTAATTACTTCAGGTAATAATGCTCCAACAATTACGGAAGCCCAGCAATGTCTGAACGAATACACAGACGCCCTACATTTACGATAATTAATATTTTAACTCATCATATATAAAACTTTTTTTCAATTTAAAGGAATTTTAGACAGGCGATATCCAGATGCCAAGTGAAATGTGAAGTTGAGTGCAGCCGAGGATTAAATTGATTGAAACCATTAGTCTGGTAAGTTATAGAACACTGAAACTTCATCAGTATTGTGAATATAATTTTACAAGAGTCCACACAACTTTAAAAATCAGTGACAAATAATAGATAAGCTCATAGTTAGTTGTTTTGTAGGCTGCAGTTACTATGTGGATAAACCTCAATATTACTGAAGTTGCTATGTGGTCATTTCTCAATATTTTGTTCCCATGGTGCCCAGATTATTTTACCAGTCGTTTTGGTTGTCATGTTCCACAACCACGTCACTTTTATGAACGAAAATCCTCACTCCAACCCAAAAATTAAACTGAACTATTCTGCAACGGGGTTTTTCATAAAAAATTCGTCTTCTACGGTCGTATTTCTCAATAATTAATCTGTGGTGTTCATTGTTTTTACAGTTATGAATAATTTTAACAGACAAGATTTTCACCTGTGTTTAGCCTTCTTTGAGAATAGAAAATAAAGGCTAATGAGATAACTTTCTTGGTTGTGTGTCTGTGTGTGTCTGCTCGTGTGTGAGTCCCCTCCTTTCATTTTTTGTACGCGTGAACCGAATTTCATCGAACTCTGTGCATACATAGTACAAAGTGGCGGCCATTTTATAATTTAGGGTGGTTTGTCATATCTCGGAAACCATTAAAAAAGGTACTGGCCAAATTTTATGTTCTGACAGCGTAAGTTGTAAGTATTAAATTCAGAGGTGAAAATTGTTGTTTGTAAGCAATTTTGGAAGATAGTGTCATCTTAATAAATAAAGCTTTCACATTATATCTCGAAAACTACTTAACCTATTTTTTGACAAATTTGGTATGTAAGTGATACTATGATTGGCCAGGTAATTGTAAATAATATAAATTAATTATACGATTATTTTTAAAATGGCGGCCATACAAATATTTTATGTTTAGTTTGTATAACTACCATACCGTTTGACCAATTTCAACCAAATTTTCTACGCTGATAAAATCTGTTACAAGCATCAAATGAGCCAAAAACCACGTTTATTTCCGCCATATAGTAACACAGCGCTAAATGAATTAATACAATTTTTGTGTAAATCCTCGGGATATAATTGCCAGATTCCTAACAAAATTTGGCAATCAAGTAGTACTGACGCAATTTATATGTGCAAATATGTTTCAAGTATGTCAAACACTTATTTTAAAAATGGCGGCCATCTAGATATTTTAGTACAGTATGATACAGCTTCGAAACCATTTTATCAATTACAACTTAGCTTTGTATGCTGGGAGTATATATAAAAAAAAAACATCAAAAGTATCTACACAAAGCCATTTTCGTCGTCCAATTTGTAAGATACTGCCACACGAATAAAGTTTTTATGACATCTCGGGAAACAATTTTCCGATTTCTATCCAATGTGACAAACAAGTAGTACTGTGGTATGAAATGTTAACTGACATGTTTTGGATATAGCAAACATTTATTTTCAAAATGGCGGCAATGTGTATATTTTATTTTTGTATGTTATTTCGTCGAAACCATATAATTAATTCCAATAAAATTTGGTATGATGAGTCTGTATATATAAAATACCAAATGTGTACACAAAATATATTTTGTCTGCCATTTTGTAAAAAAATATGTCACTTGAAAAAATAAAATTAAGTTATGTCCGAAAGAACAAGCGATTTGTACCAAATTTGACCAACAATTAGCACTATAGCAGGCTATTTAAACTGATAAATTTAGTGGCAGTCAGACACACATTTGTTTGTAAATGGCGGCGTTATAAACATTTTCGCTCCGAATTTTTATCTAGGAGACTGCATAACAAATTTCAACTTACCTTTGAATGCTGAAATTATCAGTTATATCGATCAAAATTCTTTATGCAAAGCCTCATTTCTCCGCCATTTTGTAAGATAACGAAATATGAAATAATATAATTTTATGCCATATCTCGAGAAATAATAAACCGATTTATTCAAAATTGGGCGAAGTAGTTTTACTGTCGTAGGCTGTAAAAATTTATAAGTTTAAAGTATGTCAGTTTTTATTTTATGAATGGCGCAAACGCAATCATTTTAGCTCAGAATGCTATCTCTACAAAACAATGCAATAGGGTTGAATTTAACTTTGTACATTTTGTCTATGAAAATAATTAAATGTTCTAATATATAAACTTTTTGACCTCCATTTATGAAGATAGTAACATGAACAATGGAGGTTTTATGCCTTATATCGAAGACCAATCAACAGATGTGCATACAAAGATTCTCCTTTGCCGGAATTTTTGCAAAGTAGTGTCAGGTGAGTAGAATGAACATTTTGTCATATTTGCGGAATAATTCGACTAATTTCCACAATTTTTTGCACGCCTACAGAAGGCCATGTAAAGTTACATGATATAAATGGGGTCAGACAATGATTTTAAAAATGGCGACCAAATAAATATTTTTATGTGTTTGACATATATAATTAACAACTTAACAATTTCAGTCAAACTTTTAATGACGACAACATCTAACACAAACATCGTGTAAAGTGTCTCTTTTTAAGCAATTTTGTACAATAGCCCCATTTAAGAAAATAAGACTTTTATGCCATATCTGGGAGACCAAACAACCGATTTCCATCAAATATTTCACCCAATTAGCGTTATGGTAGGCCATGTAGACTAATGTGTTTTAGAGGCTCAGACACTTATTTTCAAAATGATGGCTGAGTAAATATCTCAGGTTAGTAACCCTATCATTCAAAACATTACAGTGATTACATCCGAAGTTGATGCTCCGAATTTTACCTCCGAAATGCTGTTGATTGCAAGTTAGCTTAATTTTAAGAGTTTTTCTGAATTCGAATCCAGGTAAAGTCACTCATGTATTTTAATTATCTTTGTACTGTCTCACATTTTTATGGTTTCATCTGCAATGACATTGCTGACAATGAGACAACAACGCCTACTTACCATCTAAGTTTTCAAGAACTTCACTATAATTTATTTGCACCCGTGTAGAGGAAAGTAGGCCCATCCGTTATCATTAACTTTTTGTTTTGTTGATGTAGTCTACTCTTCGACAATGAATGACCTACTTCTGCTAGAACATTATTTTTCTTGCGGAAAACGACAGAAACAAATATCGCTGTTTTAATTTATATTATAATTGCAGCCATAACGTGAATAGTGTGGCATGTTTGTTCTCGCTGAACAATACTGCATCTAACTATTTACTAGATAATCCTAGCTCAGTGTCTCAGCTATTACTGCCTCGCAGTTGCCTCCTCCTGAATGCTGCGTGACGTCATACGAAGGCCTGACAGCAGGGGAAAGAAGCGGAAAGATGCTCAAGAGCTCACATGGTTTAATTTGGGTTCCATGAATTTACGATCATTACCTGAAATTTACAACCACATCCACGTATTCTTCTCACCTCTGCGCAGCATTAATATTTTTTTCATGTCACGGTATTCTGTAACAGGCAGGTGTCTTAATCAATGATTCACAGTTGTTATTGATACAATATTTGTACAGTTAATGATTCCTACACACAGTGCTATCATCGCACATAAATCCCAATTTCATTATTGCCACGCTGTGAATTATGTTTGTGGAAGTGACAAAAGATCAACAGAGTAAATGAAACAATCATGAAATCTGGAAGTTGTGCTTTAGGGGATAATTAGAAATTTGTTGAACTAAAACCAATTTGAAAGCACGCGCCAGTGTGTTCATTTCGAAATATACGATAAACTAATTACGTCCGTTAATTCTTTTGACGTACTTCGTTAATTATAAAGACATCAGAAATGTTTTGGAAAAAGTCTAACATGCTTCAGTCAGTTCTAAAAATATGTAAAAGAATATGCAAAATAGTGTACTACTTGTAGGCTACTTTGTTTCGTGACTGAATTAGAGTGCAAACAAAATGTCTACCATATGAATTGCTTAGCTTATTTAATTACTTGGTTACCTAATGCGTACTTTCCAAGGTATATTTCCACCTCTTACCGAGAAATATTTTTTTTTCTGATTTTCCAGCATATGTCATTTGAGGATAAGGTGGCATTCAACAATACCCGTAATGTTGAATTCGAAAGCATTTTTATTGTTTTATCATTAACGTGAATAAGAACATGAGTTTATTTTTCGTTGGTACTCATATACAGTTTCACTATAAAGAATTTCGATATATCTTTATATAGTACTGGCATGCCTAGACACATGGTTCGCAACATCATTAAGTTCTTGTTTGTCATAAGGATGTTTCCTAGTATGCATTTATTTTATATTTACCATATGGGTTGTAGTTAAATGGGCATTTTATATTTTATGGTGTGTAGAATGTACTGTGTTCAGTATGTTATCTTTGGTTTTTTCTGGTGATGTTATGGATGCGTGTTCGGCTATTGAAATTTCGAGTTATTGAAGATTATATTAATTTCTGTTTGATTTCTCGTTTGTCATGTGGTGCAGTAAGTTTGTATTTATAATTTTTATCCAATCGTTTAAAGATCTTTTTGTTTTAAGAACTGATGGCATTACTGGGATAGAGTAGGGCTTATTTTTAATATAAGGGGTGTTCTGTATAAATTCATATCGAATAACCAATCAAATTTTTGCTCTCATTTATATAATTACGATTAAAATAATTAAATTAAAGTGAACAGTTTTACTTTACTGTAAAGCAGGTTGGTGATAGCTTTTTGTTTCATATTCTTATCCTTATCATCACCTAAAGTAAAGTAATTTCACTGTTTAAAAATTACAGGACGACTGTAGTAATTTGCAGCAAACCAGTGTGGCAGGTTATTGCCTAACGACCCTAGTTGTGAAAGTTCTGAGGAATTTTCTATTATTTTATTAGTACGTATATTAAGAATTTTATACTATTTCCATATTTATTTTGAAATCTGTCTTGCGAAAAACGATATGTGAGAACTATTTTTCCCGTTCTGCTTCCCCTCTTATTTGGATAAACTAAATGTTTATTTATCGCAAAATACAAGCATAGGTCGTCTTACTTTTTCAATATTGTAACTATTCAATATATATTTTTTTGTCTCTGGTTAACTGAAAAAATTTACACATTACAAAATTTTAGTAGACTGTCACATGCAAGGCTAAGCAGTTCGGAATGATAGTAAGCATTAGCTTCTTGCGAAAGGCAGCACCAGTCTCAGGATCATGGCGATGTCCGTCGTCTCGGCCACTCACACGCCCGGTCCCCCGTTGTCAACCACATAGTCGCCGCAATTCAGATCTTGCTCCTCCTTAACAGTTGGCTCCACGACTTCTTCCACGCCAAATACTGGACCACTGTCAAGAGTGGGTGTGGTGGTTGTTGACCCAGCATCCACAGCTCCAGAAATACACACTGCTGGACGTCGGCAGCAACGACGAATGGGTGCAGGTTCGTCTCTGGAACTGGAGGCAGAATAATACATGATGGGTACTGACACAGGTGTCTGGCGTCGACGATGCACTCAGCGACGTCTGGTCGTCTGGCTGGTGGCATATTTTTTTGGACCCACACATTGCTGAGAGTGGACCGATGGTTCGTGTCCCACCTCGGGAAACTCTACAGCACAGTCTGGTGCGTGGATGGTAGCGTGAGTCTGTACTGGGGTGATGAATTTGTTGATGATGCAGTGCAGCTGCATCTGTGGAGTCATGTGGAACACGACGCAGTATGATTGTCCCAGATAATCCACTTGAATCTGCGTTGGCTCGCTGGGGGATGGAAAATGTGCGAATCGCCAATGCAAGGCTCCTCCATAGCAGGTCTCGGTGTAGGTGCGCAGATACCAATCTTCTATGATGAAACTATATTCAATGCCATCATAGCCAGGCTTGGCGTTTGCATAAATGTCCGTATGACAGAATGGAGTCATGGTGACGAACAGACCTCTAGGCGGCGACTAAATGAACCCACCGATTTTTCTCATCTTATATACTGTGGGTGCCGATCAGGTGTGCTACCATATAAAAACTTAATGCTCTTATATTTTGGTTGACTACATGTCTAGTCATAGGCAGCAGATTCACGGTCCAAGAACGAGGCACACCAATTGCACATCAGCTGTGCATTCCTCCACAAATGTGTCTAGTCAGATTTTGACCTGTCGCAGATATGTCGGTGCTGGACGTCGTTAAGTTTCGCCAGCTTGCGCAGCGAAGGACAGCCATACTCGAATTGCACTTCGATGATTTCCCATTAGTTTTTGAACAAGTCACTCAGCCATTTTTTCTGCTCTGGCCCTACCATGTAAACAGATCCTTGTGGATACCGCATCAACAAGTTGCGCAGCACATTTCCAACTCCGTGATAGAATTTGGTCCGCCAGTCATTCGTCTTTTTGCTTTTATCGTGCAAGAGATTACATGGATAAAGGGGGCGTAAGGAGCACGTGCATGCTTTGCCATCGTCGTCGTAGGGCACTGTGGTCTTCTTGAGCACGTAGCTGCTCTGGCTCTGCAAACTTTGTAGATTACAGTACATCCTGATACAAACTGACATCAGCCCCACAAAGCAGTCGTAGTTCACAACTCTGTCGTCCAAAGCAAACATTATACAGCAGTGCTCGCAGTTATATTTTCATTAGAAATAATTTATACATGACACTGTTTGAACTCGCTTGTTTTGTTAGGATGTGACAAAAACCAGCAATGGAACCATTTAATGGAATATTTCTGGGCTCTGAATGGGGTAGGACTCGAGTCCGTAGTGAAGGGTTGAAACCGAGTTTACAGATAATACAGCCAAGTGAATCCATCTTGGTTGAAGGAGGTGTGCAAATCAATGTATGGATAGCTTTCACTATTTAAAAATATTTTTACTTACTGGACATTGCAGTGGTGGAAGGTCGATTTGTCTGCCGAGATGTTGTGTTACTTGTTCGTTTGAAATGCCAACATGACATAGCGAGATTTTTCCATGCTTGAATATGTCTTCACATCCTAGTGGTTTCTCGTGTTAGATGACAGGACCAGAAAAGTAACCAAACTCCAACTCCTGAAGGTTATGTCGATGATTTTTTCTTTCTTAACGTGGGTCAGTAGCTTCATGCAATCGCATGTGCTCGGAGTCACTTAGGGAATTAACTATTCTATGTTGGTCAGTGTTAGAGCTACGGGTTGCGGGTTTTCTCCAGCTACCACACTGCATCGAGATTCAAGGTGGCTATCAATATCAACAGTTCTTGCTTGGCTCCTATAATTGCCTTATAATATTCGGCAAAACGCAGTAACATCGATAGTGGCACACTCACATCGAAATTGCCTTCCATAAAATTGGGAACTTTGTAGTGGTATTAAATTCCCCAAACGGCCATTTTACCATGTCGAGATTGTTTGGCATGAGCAAGCGGTAGTTTTTTATGGTGGTGGTTATGCCCACATCACTTGTTTCATCAATGGTAACATCATTCAGTTCATTCATTACTCGGATATGCAGGAATAATTGTGAAGGCAGGGTGCAAATATCTTGATGATGTATAGGGAATTGAACCTCTCGCCCGAGAGTATAGGGAGCAGTTAGATACGGCTGGCAGCAATGCAGCTCAAACTTGTCGATTCTGTCGTCGACTTCTACCTGCTGTGTGACGTTCTATACGTTGTCGTCTTCCTTGCCTGTTCACTTTAAATACTAGGCTATGTAGAAACTTCTCATTGGCATGTGTTAGCATGTCAGTGTCTTGAGCTATACTGGTCGCGAGTTTGGTGCTTCGCTCGACTTTATGCATTGTTCGTCTCGCGAAACTCAATTCCATGGATTCAAGTAAACGCACTAAGTGATTTCTTCGTTTCTGAAATCTATCTGCTTATCATACTGATAAACGATTAATACGACCTCTTCGTGTGCACTCTTAGCGATCATGGGAACATTAATTATGATTTTCGAAACTTCGACCAGTTTATAACCTTTTTGGCACTGTCGGCGCGAACTCGTGCAGTGTATTGCTTGTTTTACCATTGACGTAGGAGCCATTCACCAAATTAGTTTATGTGTATCACATTCACTGGAAATATGTTCCCTGGTCGCGAGGATTCGTGTGTTTTACTAGGTTAGTATTTTCGCGTCTCGAACCCCAGCTTGGCCCGATGGTATCCGGTTCGGTGAAATCGATATCGGCACTACATAATATTTCTATATTACAGCACAGTTCGAAAGTCATGTCCGATGGCATGGATTTATTGATGGAATTGGCGATTTCCTTCAGTACATTTGAGCNGTGGGTAGTGCTCCGGCTATACCACACGCTTGGTAATCTGAGTGCTAGAATCTCAGGCCTTGTGGTAGGACATGCTCTGTGCGATCTGCAATATCAGATCGGGGCTCTGCCTGGTGCGGCCTGTGTACAGGTCGGGGCAAACGGGTTTGGTCAATTCAGAAAGTGCTGGTCATGTCTGCGATGAGAGGGCGTGATCCCTCTTCCCCGCCTACTGGGAGGCCGGGGTGCGGTATGGCCTCGCGGCTAAGAGCGCCCCGTTAACAAATAAAACCACGACTCTGTCGTGTTTAACAGTAAGTACATTTGTGCTGGGGGTTACGGGTCGTTGACTCCTTCGGGAGGAAGGTTTCCAGGCGTTTGAGGTGGTTTGGCAGTACTATGCTATAGTAGCCAAGCCTGGTTGCCTCATCGGCCCTAGAAAGGGTAAATGGTGCATCTCTTATAGCCTATCTCCACTCATGGCGACCCAAGGCTACCAGTGCCACCCCCGTGCTTTGGAAATTGGGCTCCGCCGCCCATCTCCCTATGAGAACCAGTTTCCTGGTGGCTGGTAAGGGGTATCTGCCGTGACGGTTTGGGCCGATAGTAAGTATCTAGACCCGAGCACTTGGCATTCAGGCCGATGGTGTCCAAGACAGGAATTTCCTGTGTAAACAAATTCCCATGTATGGTAATGGTCAGTGCATGATGATGACTCCTCCAACTTTACTGCTAGTGGTGGGATGTGATGGCGATGGCTTGTAGGCTGTCATGACAGCAGAAAGATTTATAAGTGAACGGAATGAAATACACTTCCAATTCAGAGCGAGGGCTGCTACCCTCGATTTCGGCATTCGCCGAGGAATCGAGTACATATGCTGCTCCAAGCCTATCGTACTCCACCGTTCCGGTGGGTTGTGCAGGACATTGGTGGGGCGGTAGGGTAACTATGGTAAATAAGTGGGAGCATGGGCTGATCGGGATGACCCCCCCCCCCNAAAGGAAGGCCTTGCAGTGAGCGGCAACCTTCTCCGGTTGAGTCCTGGAGAGACACTAGGGGTCCGGGTAGTACCCTGGTCAGACCACACACTTGGTGTCTGAGTACCAGGGTCTGAGAACCTTGCGGAAGGGTGTTTTCGGCCGTACTTGTGTATCAAGTCGGGGATTGGATTTGGTTACCTCAGATGCATGACTGGGACACCTGCGATGAGAGAGCGTGATCCCTCTTCCCCACCGAGTGGGCGGCCGAAGCGCGGGATGGCTCATGGCTAAGAGCGATGCATTTAAATATAAAAGTATGGCGGCCGAGAGGCTCCTGTATTTGCATATATAGTTCATATGCGCCTGTGGGAATGCTAATTTCCTTCGCATCCGGTACCAGAATGCAGAATTCATGTTTTCTGCTATGTGGAATATGGAGCTGTACGTTTGAAAATCCCTAAATCCGACAACCCACTCAACTTTCAGCTCCAAAGACAGGTAAAACGTCACCCTCAGTTCAGATGTTTTATCACCTAGAATGATGGACAACAACTTACTGACTGAGGAATATATGTGCAAACATGCCTGTATGTACAAGTTTAATGAATAATTATTCAAGTAAAATTTTTGGTTATTCCGCCACACCAGAAATCGAACACAGAAATCGAACACAAGTGTCTGCAATTCCACGTGTTCGGCATATGCTCCATCTCATAGTTTTAAGTCAGTTTGCAGGTTTTTCAGGTACTGCTACAGTTCGGGTGGTGGACACAAATGTATGTTACCCAGTGTGTACCAGTCCCGGCTATCGTGTCCAATTTGATTACTTTGCATTCGTGCTGGTTGGGATTACGGGGCCAAAGCATCTCGCATAAATATGCTGCGAAAATAAGGTATCCTCAATTTCCATTCAAACAGTTCCAAATTCACATTCCTGAGCAGCCATTTCGGTAGAGATTTCATTAGCTGCTGCGATACTTTTTATTTATTGTACCTCCTCCTCTGTAGGACCATTGCATGTAAAGGCTCGTTTTTTTACCCATGGCGATAGCTTCCAGTTTATGGTGTTCGCGACGGTTTTCCTCGAATTTCTATTGTTCGTTCGAGGCTCATTTCACCATGCTAACGATAGTCGTTATGGTCTCTGTGATACCGCCCAGAGCACCTATTACAGGAATCGAAGTGGTAAGGAATCCTCCCGTATTATTCTTCCCTCACCTCTTGGAACTTTGTCTCGCTTTCTTAGCCCCCACACCCATCTTCACCTTTGCCTTCATCGTGTTGGAAAAGCCCCATGTGGCCTTTTTTTCACCGAGTCTGATGTCCAGTGCGCGATGTATTTCGTCAACCTTATGCGCGACTATCTTGTCTGCCTGGTGCCTGTCTTACAGATCCTTATGCTGGGAATAGACGATATTGTGCCACTTGCGTGCCTCTTCCAGCACGTTGATACCCACATTGAATGTGCCAACCTGTTACCTAGCTTGTTTCCTGGCCTGCAGAACCTTAATCCGAGAATGTGCAGCACGAAAGGTAGATTATTTATTGGCGTATCACGATCCCTCTTCCAGATTTGATCTTTCTTCTACGAGTCATCACATGATACTGCGCAATGAACTGATACATACCCGAACTTTATACGTTTTCGTTTCAGTATCATAGTGATAATCAAGTAAGAAGTTAGTCTTCTCACCCACATCACCTACGAAGTTGTCGAAACATCACATGATGCATGTCATGGCACGCTGTTCCCTAAAACCGTGAGAGGAATGACATATGGGACATTGGGTTTCGGTAAGACGAGTGTGCTTGTCAGCCTTTTGGAGGGGCCGAATGGTCTTAGGTTCGAGACAATGTACTTATACTCTAAATCCCTGCAGCAACCTAATTACCAGTATCTGGCCCATGTACTGCGGGCTGTGGATGGCTTGAAATATTTCCCTTGCAGTAGTAATAAAGTTGTCATTCCACTAAGAGAAGCATTGCCAAACTCCGTATTTATTTTCGACGATATGGCATCTGAGAAACAGTCTTGCATTCAGGAATACTTTAGCATGAGACATCATACGAATGCGGACTGTGTGTACTTAAGCTAAACTTATCTGTGTATGCCAAAACAGTTGCTATGTGATAATACGATTTTCCTTGTGTTGTTTCACATGAACGATATGATTTTGCGGCGTGTGTACGACGACCATGTTAATAGAGACAAGATGTTCGTAGAATTTAAGTATATGTCTTATTTGTGCTGAAACGATGAGTATGGCATGTTGGTGATCGATAAGGATTCACCAGTACATAACGGAAGATACAGGCGTGGCTTTGATCAGTTTATAGTATGATGCCGACCATATATCAGAATACAATTTGCAAGTTCGGACATGGGCTACTCTCCTATGATGATAGGAATAGGTGCACAGAAGCTCGCATCTTGTCTCTTCTCATGGGGCCTTTTGCATCTTGGACAAAAGATCGAGTATGTGAAAAATGAAGTGGTAGAAGATTTGGTGGCCATCGACTGGCACATAGGGTGCGGATGCACGGATAGTAAACCTGATAAATGTGTCGAATGTGCAGAGATGGGAAGAATTGATGGCTCTTCAAAATACGTTAAGATCCAAACTGGCTGCGAAAACCGATGTTGCGATGCAAAACAATAAGGTGCTGGATGCATGCACCGACCGACTGGAATGGATCGAAAATTTACTTTCCTCAACTCGATATTCAATATGATTACATACCTGTGTGATTGTATGTTTATTCCATTATATGAATGATTGTGGATAGAACCGAACTGACGACTGAGCTGCAGTGGACCATCGAAGCTGTTCACACAAAATATGTATTCGCGAAAAGTTACAGACTGCCTATCGATAATCGAAGGGCTGATGAGGCTTACAAGCCAATGACAAGCCGTCTAGACAAACTTGGTTGAAATTGTCAGGACGATGCTTTGTATAGGCCGAATTTCAACATGAAATCAAGGTGGATGGACCGATCCCGATGCGTAAATGGAAAATAAATCTGGAACTTTCCGAATCGGAAGGGGGCATCACTAGCGACGAAGATAATTTGCCTCTGATCGATTTGCTGCATGCACGAGAATGGAAAAGTACGGGAGAGCATTGACCCAAGGTAGGCACCCTGGTCGGCCACTGCCTCGCTTTCAACTCCGATCGGAACAGCGACAAGATATACGGCTTGCGAGACCACGATGAAAAATGGTTTCTTGGAAACCAGGAAGTGATAATTTTCCAGGAGATGTGATGGAGATCGGCAAGCGCAAGGTGAAAATAACACATGGCCTGTGCGAAGTTTGGTTTTGTAGGCATCCTGGACACTACACCGAATCGGATTTGCATAAGTAACAACGCCTGCTACAGTCCAATTGTGCTCATTACATGAACCATAACCCTTCAACGGAACGATTTAAGGACTCGACACATTAGAAATTCGGTATTATCGCCAGACTGTTTCCAAAATTGGTCGAAACTATTGGATCGAGTCTGCTGCTGCAGAAGATCGATGCCAAATGCAAGATAGACTACGTGTTTTGGGACAATCTGAACGAACTCGTCGATAGACTAAGACTACTTGATCGCTTCGCAATCTGCGGGCAACCAGTCACACACCAACGAGTTTATATCCATCATCGAACAACACGTCGATGCTGGCTACAACGTGAGATGACGACAGTTTCTGGAGAGTTTCAAATGTCGGCCGGAAGGAATTATTCTCGGAGAAAGTACATAATGAAAGGTTTGGACCATACTTTCCAATAAATCACTATTCCACGTACTCTGGACTCAAGACTAGCATCGTCGAGCGTTTTCACAGAACTCTAAAACTTAAATTTTTTAGACATTTCACGGCGAACGAAATCTACAGGTGGCTTGAGCTATTGCCGAAACTCATTCGCGAGTATAAATATACCGCTCATTCTATCACTCACATGAACCCCGAATATGTCAAGGATGACTCCCGGCTTCGGTCCGTTTATGCTATTCTGACGAGGAGGGACCTGCGCAAGCCTAAAGCCAAGATCGGTGACCTGGTGCGCATCTCCAAACAGAGTGGAATTTTCCACAAGACCTATCGGCCAAACTGGTCAGCCAAATTTTACAAGGTGGTTCGCATACGACACTGATACCCGCAGATGTATTACCGCAAGAATCTACGATGTGAACACATCGTTGGAGGCTTTTACGCAGAGGAGATCCAGCCTACGAAGTTACCCGATGTTTTTTTGGTGGAGCTGCTGAAACGATGGAATGGTCGCGTTTACATGAGGTTGTTCGCACACTGTAAACGTGACGACCGCTGGGTTGACGAGAAGGATATTCTGAAATAGTACTTACCAATGTTTTAAATATATATATATTCTTATGTACATGCAATGTTTGTAAATAAATGTCTGTTTTTATTCTTGCACTTACTTGCATGTCCTTATACACAATATTGGGTTGGAGATAGCTCTCTCTCTCTCTCTCTCTCTCTCTCTCTCTCTCTCTCTCTCTCTCTCTGTGCAGGCGCAGACCTGGGAAAATGCTAACACAACTCTTCCCATGCACATGCTGGCTTATGTTATTTAATACCATGTAGATTGTGGAAACGACTTGGAAGCATGTACACATGTACATGTGCATTAACCTGACACCGAGCAGCTGCAGGCATGTGAAAATACTAACACTGCTCTTGCCATGCAAGCACAGATTTTTTTAAAACTTTGTCTAGGTCAGCTTTCCTGCCTGTCCATGCATTCTCGCAAACTCAACTCCAGTAACCTAAATAGTGTACATATTTTATTCAGAAAGTTATTTTTTCCATAATTCATCTCCGTATTTTCTTAGTTTCTTTTCTCTGTTTTGAAAAACAAAATGTTTAAATTTTTTTTTCTCCATTACATTTTACATTACATATTTTCTGAATTGATAGGGTACATGAGAAACATGAAAATAAGAGGTAAAATTGTTTTAAAATTATACCCATATTTTATTTATTGAACTATTTTATTAAATTTTCGGATATATGTTTAGCCTTATTAGTTTATATTCACATCCCAAAAATGTTTTTCTAGTGTTCTTTTTTTCTGCTTTTATGTAGTGACACATTTTTGCATCAATCATACATAGATAAGCTAGATAATGTTTAAGACAGAAACAATTTTTTTAGGAAAAGATTCCGTTTGTTTTTTTTTAACACACCAGCCTAAAAATTGAATTGACAACTGTACATTTATTCAAACTATGTTGCTCTGTTCGAAACACTGTTTCTTTATATTGTTTGTTATTTTGCACAGCCGTTCCCTGTTCTCATCCGGTTAGCTTGTCTTTACCTCGCACGGCAGGCTGCCAAAAGTCGTGGTCTGCTCTACGAACAGAACCATGTCAGCTACTTCATCCGGTAGGAGTCTATCCGTCTCGTCCTCGCATTCTTCACTGAGGTGAAGCACTGTTTCCTGCCCCCCCCCCACCCACCACTTCCTATTTCGTAGTCCCTACGCTGGATGCCTTTTTCAATAGTGATTGTTTTACCCTTGTTCAGCTCCAACACTTCGTCGGTGCTGCATGGATGGATTAGGTCCGGCCTCATGTTGTACACTGCGCAGGTTTCACCATCGCTCCTAATTCTGTCCATAAAATAAACTTTTGACTTGTCTTCGGCGTTCATGATGCTCGGGTTGTACGCAGTCACAGGGTGTAGTAGAGGCAGGAATAATTAACACCATCACAGGCTTCTATGTTTTTCACAGCATCCTCATACTGTGGGTCGCCTAACCAGTACGCCACTCGCCGGAATCCGGGGATGGTGTTGGGATAACACTTCACAATACCTGACTCGAAAGAGGTCGTATAGCTGCTGCTTTGCAGTGTAACGCCTTGCACCGGCTGCGGGACTGAAGGGTGTGCAGAATGGAATTGGTGCAGTCTTCGAAGCACTCCTTGCAGGGCAGGCAGTCGCCAATGTCTTCGCCTTGCTGCAGGTAGGCTGTAAGTCTCTTGTACATGTACCGAACTTCGTTGTGTGCGTATGTCCACAGGAACTCTTTCTGTAGAAAGGCCAGTTTGTTATCTGGATCTAGTACCACAAGTCTCCCGTACGCGACGATCGCCAAAATTATTTTCTGCCCACTGGGACAACAAGCAAACATCCGCTGCTTGGCGATGAGAAAATTTCAGACAAGTATTAAATTTTAAACTTTAAGGCGAGTAGGTGACGAAGGCGGCAGCAGTAGGCGGGATACTGGATCCCGAGGCCTTTTATACACTGGTATAGTTAATTTCATATAAAAAGGCCACATTCTGCCAGTCAGTGAGTGGCAAATTGACGAATTCAAAACAAACAACGTGCCATTTACAAAATCCTGTATCAGTTGATGCACGAACGAACAAAAGTTAATGTTATGTTTGGATATTCTGGGGGTACTGCCGATGCACATTTGACAAGCTGAAAATACGCGATAACAAAGAGTTCCTAGATTAATTAATACATTCTATTTTACGTGGCCACAAAACAGCAGTTTTTAGTTTTAGAAACTAAACTTCGTGATAAAATAGTAATATATAGGTGTTCAAAATGAAATTGCATAATAATACAACCAGTATAGAAATGAAACACAAACTCGAAAACTTTTTCACGTCGTATACCGCCCTCTCCAACCCCGCTTTCCTTACGTGCTTGATATTAATTCCAAAAAAATACAGAAATATTTTTATAATATTGTTGAATTATTTTCTCTAGTAATTTTACGAAATATATTTGAAATAATTTTCGTACCTAGCCAGTAATAGAACATACAGTGCGCGCTACCTATTGGCTCATTTGCGAAGCATGCGCCATATTGTTCTCCGAAAACCCACTTCCTTGTTTCCGGAGAAGTAGGACACCGCACACTCACCTCACTAGCATGCCATACCTGTAATGTGTGTTGCACTCACGTCTTCCTGCTGCTCCCCTCTACGCGTTCCTGCCCTTCCAGTTACATTACGTTTACCAACGACCGTACAAACGCATTCCAAACTTCGTTTCGAGAACTCTCTCGCCGCCTGCCGCGCCACCAAAGAAGTTCATTAATTGCTACACGAGGCAGCACCTCCTAGACGCGCTTACTCGCCGGACCAGTTATGTGGCCGATCAGCTTATGGCGGAAGGATACGTAGTCAGATCTAGTCAGATGTAAACAGTGGCGCTACTTTCACCGAGCTATCAAAAGTGGTCTTCTTATATTGTACAGAGTATATATAAGTGCAATGGAGAGGGTAGGCAAAGGTGCCTGATTGGCTCTGACAAACTAGCCTATGGGAAATATGGGTATGAGTTGTGAAGGAGGGTAGGGTGAAGATGGGTTTGGGGTGGGGAATGAGTGCGTGGGTATGTTGGTTGCAGGAGGGGGTAGAGGACAGTGGTCC
>NQII01001570.1:226433-268385 GCA_002778355.1 Clitarchus hookeri
ACAAACATGCACAACAAGAAAATTCATGGAAGTAAAATAAATGTATTTAATAGAAAAAATGATATAAAAATTGAATAAAAATTAAATATATATATATAATTTTTGTATACACTTTTTCATATTTGTATGAAAAAAATTATTTTTAAAAAGTGTCTAAAATATTAACATTACACATTCTTATTCTGGAACAATCATGACAACGAAAACTTATATTCGTTTAGATATAATTTCCCCATACAAATTATACTACATACATTTATTTTAAACCCTTGTCACACCCCATATCCCAATAACCGAGTGGTCTAAGGCGTCTGCATGCCGACCCAAGGCCTGGCAGTTCGATCCCGCCTTCCCCTGGACGATATTCTGAGCTCTGCGAAATTTAAATAAAAAAAACAGCGCCCCTAGCAGCCAACTCTAGATCATGGCGGCCGATTGAGAACGACACCAGCGCCCCTAGAAGGCGAAAGTTGAACGATGGACAACTGGAAAGAATATGGCGTAAGGCAGTGGCACAATCTAGCATCAATAAACAACATTACAGGGATCAGTGGTGCACTCTAGCGGACGATAGAACTACATCATGTGGAGTGTATGCTACAGATGTGAAGGTGAGTAATTTGAAAACAAGATGTCGACTGTAAACAAGATGTTCTACAAATGTCAAGGTCAAGGACACAAGATAAAGGAATCCTAGATAGCGGCTGTGACGTCATACGAGATGGTGGAATCCAAGATTGCGCGTGACTCCACAGCCCCCCAGCCCTTATCTACTAACTTTCTTTCCCTTATTTTCGAGGGTCACAGATCGTTAAGTGGTATAATTAAAACCGTATCGAAACGCACTTATAGAATCATAATGTTATATCTCACGACTTATTTTACTGAAAGAAGGGAATGTTGAAAATATACTTTTCAAAATGATAAATTTCAACATGCTAATTTGCTTTTCTGAAGTTCTTAACGAGCTTATAACATCTAGATTCTTGATACATCATGCTACAGTAATATTTTTGCTTTGTAATCAATATCTAGATATTTGCTATAATAGTTTCCTAACTGATCCCTGGATTTAAGAAAGACGTTATGTGGCACTATGTCAATCTGCAATTTGAGTAAGTAGGGGACCATAAGAGAAAAATAGTGACTTTCATTTCCTCGTAATTTAACCATCCTACACATAAGGAGCAATGAACTGGAATATCAGTAACTAACGCCTTAAAACTCCATTAAAGGCCGGAATAAATAATGTCTTGTTATCGTGGATCGTAAATAATGACTCAATTGATTTAATATCCTCACGAATTTCTTTCACAAAAACTCAATTAAAAATTTAAAAATTCCATTCGAGCTCTATAAAGATTTTCACGGGTAACACATTTCTTAAAATTCTCTTTCAAATTTCACAATTACAAAATTAAAAGTAATGTCATTACCTACGCTTTACCTTCAGTACTCATACTTTATCCGTGCTAGTATGCACGGATCAGATTTGCACTTGTTAAAGATGATGGATTATTTAAACTATGACTGGAGTTCTGCCATAACTATCTTCAAGTTAAGGTGCATAAAAATTAGCTATAGAGTTTTTCAGAAACGATAATGATATAATTAAATAAATAGGACACTCCAAAGCTAACATAATTGCATTTTATAATTTTTTTTTCCTGCGTTTCAGTTCCAAAGAACTTAAATGTGTATAATTTTGATAACTTCGTGTAATGTTTTTCATGAATGTCCTGCGCATGTGACGTGAACCGTTGTTAAGTCTGGTTTGCTATCCAGACACGTAAGTTAATAGAATATTCCGGGTAACTGAACATAGCTTTCTTTTATCGCATTTCGGCCATACAAAGTATACTGCAGTATAAAGTTCGTATTTTTGTAAAAAAAAAAAAAAAAANTAGTCTAAGCGTTGTTAAGACAGATCTGTTGACAAGAAAAACGCCTTCCAGTGTTGGCATTTAAAAACCGGTTACCGCGAAGCCGGTATGACATTTCTCCCTGATTTTCTTTTTACGGTGCTCCCAGAGACACGTCCATGATAGTAAGTCTATTGAAAGAACTGTGTGAATAAGTTAGACGTCGACAAACTTCACAGTGACAGCCATAGACGAAAGATAATGTATAGTCTGTTAGCGGTTTGTTCTCACTTTTTTGAATCAAACCTTTTGAATCATCCCCCTACGTATGGCATGTTTGCTTGTTTCTTGAATAAGCCTATTTAATTAATTACAGGCGTTGCATACTTCCACTTTAAATCTGAATCACTGAGTTAAATCAGTGGAATTATTTTACTGAATCTTCCATTTATTAGCTGATATCTGCTGGCGAATCGGCGGAATGCGCTGAGGTTTATAGTCCGTTCACGGTGACTTCCAACTTTTCTGAAGCCCTGCTTTAGATCTACTTCCGGGATATCCCTCCTGCTCATGCAAACAAAGCTTAACCGAGTCTAGAAAATTACACCAAAGGGACAAAGCACCACGTTCGTGCGCACTTAGTGTAATAATATTATTCATAGGAACTATTTCTTACTATAAGCGTTACCAGTGCACCTATTTCCCTTCTGTTTTCATTAATAATAATTATACATGAAATTGATATAATTTGTAGATAAAATACAAGTAAAACCTCAATTTGATCAATAATCAGGTATTTTATGTTGACACACGTATAAAACGCCTGTGATATATGTCATATTTAGGAAACTACCAAACACGTCATACATGGGGTGACTTTTCAAATGTTTGATTTAAAAAGTGTGAAATAACCGCGGATAGACTGTAAGCATAGCTCTCTTACAAAATGATACAGAATTGCGCTCAAATGCGGTGCGTTATCTCCTGTGTGTAATGTTCTATCCTTAGTAGTTGAGCTTTGTCTGCGCGAGGTGGAGGAGTAGCTTGCAAGTATAGAACTTTAGCAGGGCTTCAGAAATGTTGGAAGTAACCTGCAGACTGAATTTCGGGTTTTGTTCATGCCCTCAACATTGAATCACCGGTCACCATTGCAACTGTAAGTCACATATTCAACAGAATAGAACGTATTTGTTTACACTTGGGTATTCAAAAATTCGCCCTTTTATATGAGTGTAATATTTGAAGAATTAAAATGTATTCTAGTTGTATTAAAAATAATTTAGAGTAAGTGTTCAAATTTAATCCTTTCACGGTTATTTCCAACTTTTTTGAAGCGCTGCTTAAGTTCTACTTCCAGGATATCCCTCCGCCTCATGCGAACATAACTCAACCATGTCTAGAAAATTGCATCAAAGGGACTACGTACTGCATTCCTGCGCACTCTCTTTAATAATATTTTGCATAAGAACTATTTCTTACTAGGCATTACCAACATATCTATTATTTTCACTGTTTTACTTTATGTAAATTGCAAAAAAAAAAATATTTTTATCTATACTTTAAATATTACTAAAAGTTTAATTTAACCAAAAAATTGGAATTTTTGTCTTAACGCAGGTATAAAACGCCTTGATACACAGCATGTTTAGGAATCAACCAAACACGTCATACATGGGGAGATTTTTCAGATGTTTGATTCAAAAAGTGTGAATTAACCGCGAATAGACTGTATATTAAAACACACACACGCATCAAGATTGATCTTACGTCAAATTCTATGCACGTTGTTTTTGATAGTACTATTGGCATAAAACCGTTCAATGTTGGCTCACGGAGAGTGGCTTACCTTGCAGATAGCATGAGCACTGTACGCCATTTTGCCTCTAAGTTGAAAGTAAGGGGCGGAAATGGGAAGAACCACAAGATATGCCGATAGAATTTCTTTCAGAATAATTTCTCGCAGTTTGACAGTAGCGTTGTGTACAGTGCTAGTAGGTATACTGCTAATGTCGTCACTTTAAAAAAAATGGTGGGATGCTGTAGAAGTTCTTTATACTTTTAACATTCGGATAATTGCTACAATGAGGAGGTTTCTGAAAATCACTCAAACGGGAAAATATTTAATTATAGCAAATTTGGGCAAAACCAAGTACCGCAAGAACGACGTAAGAATTCACCACATTACAACCAGAAGATGAATTAATGCAAATGACCTGGTTATTATTGAATACAAATGAAAAAGCCCGGATAACTAGTCGGCCATGCTTGAAAGACGTGCGCGTTTAAATCTAATTGGTTTTTCTAGGCACAAGGATTTGGTTGGTTAACGCCGATTTACGGCGTGAGGGGTCCTGCGGCTGCATCCCACATAAAGCGTTGTCGTATTTGCCTTTTTCAATTTAATATTTGTGTTCAATTCAGAGCAGAACGTCCCCAACCCATTTCCAAGAATCAAACCGGAGAAATAATAATTATAAAAAAAAAATTAAAATATCGAGTGAAAAGGAAATTATTTTCTACAAAATAGGGTTTCACTTATACACGCAATGATGCAACACTTATTGTAGGCTGATTTGTTAGAGGTCTATATACAAGAAAATATAAACCTAACAATTTTGGAATGGCAATAATAACAAACAAAGCGTAAATTCCAAAAGGAATAATGAGATTTAGAGAAGCCGTTAGTTTCATACCTACGTGTGTAGAGAGGATCAAGTTTAATATACATAATGATACTGTGGTCTTAAAAAACAAAAGTGCATAACAGGAAATCTGTCGTGCATTCGCCAAGGCTGTTACTATTTATGAGCGACAATGCTACTGCTGAATGCAGAGAAACCTGTAATTTATTCCGAATGAATATAATACATACATATATCACACTCAAATCAGGCAAATTTCTTAATTTCTGTGAAAGCGCAATGCTTTGTTTTAAGAGTACCATTTCGTAATAATTATAACATACAATTTACAGTATAAGTTCAGAAAGTCTCGAACATCTTCTCGGGAATCTGTGAAAAATCTTCAAAGAGAAGTAAGTATAAATTGACGTACCCTGCATATTATTTCACCGATGCGTCCTAACGGTAAATAAAATTTTTTGTGTTCAGTAAAGAGTTTAAAAAACTGATTTTGGTAAAACGTTCAAAAACTTTTTTTTGGTTAATATTTTGTATAGTTTCATGGTGTGATTTTTGTCTGTAAAATTTGTGACCCATTCTCGAATTACTGCCTTAAAATATGTATATTCAGCTATAAAATTAGAAAACTACGACGATATTTTTTTTTTACTTTACAGAAAAAAATGTAATGAATATATATTTTTTTTATTTTCACGTCTTTAATAAATTTAAATATTATTTATCAGTGCTATTTTCTGCATAAAAAAAGTTAACGCTTCTTAATTCTTAATAATAATGTACAGTAATCATTAAAAATAGCCGTTATTGTCACAGAGATTCTTTATTATTAATTTCATTTATAACATTATTTCGCTTCCAGCAATTGTTTGCAATTTTAAAGTTTCATAGTGTCAGAATGAGCCATTTTTATCATGAGCGATTTTAATTGGCTGATCTCGTAAAACACCGAAAAACGTTTAGAACCTGTCCATTACTCAAAATGTTTGATGAAAATAAGAGCCATCTAATTTTTGCAGGAAAAAAATGGCCGCGATAATGATGTTTCGGTAAGTCAGAAGCATTCAGTTTGATTTGACCAACTTTATTTGAAGCAGTGTTACGGAGAAATGTGAATGTGACAGGGACTTTACAGCTTATTCTCCATATCTTATACAAAGTGTTGACAGAGTTTTGGAGAAAATTGTTAATTAACACTTTCTTAACTCATGGAAAAGCAAATTAGTCCACAGCAAGACGAGTTTATTTTGGCATTTGAGGGTAATCTTAACCCAAGTTTTTCTAAGAATATTAAATTTTTACTTGTTAGAAACAAATGTGATTTGTTTTCCTTTGGGGTTTATGTTTAGTTCATTGACTTCAACAACAGAACGAGAAAAATTTGCTTGAAGTAGTTACAAAAGTAAACAATTTTTCCAGCATTTCGGAGGAATCCCACAGTGTTCATGTCAGTTTTCTTCTTTGTTTAGTCTCGTCCAGTTTTTGTGCACATCTGTCTCCGTCTAGCGAGTTCACCAATGTTGTCTTCACAGTATCGCACATAATATCTCTATACAGTACATATTTGTTCTCGTTCGTTTCGTCATAGTTTTAAGGTCTCGTTTATTGTGCGTCTGCTTACTTCATTCATTCTGCGGGATTGTTTATGTAATATCTTCGTGCCCGTTGAGAACAGCTAACACTGAGAATTTTTTTTCAATGTATTTTTGTTTTAATTGTATATTACGTATTCTTGTAACATGACAACAAATATTTGCAAAGACGCTTATTAGTAATAATTTTTGTTCACTTAAAATGAACTGGCTGTTTGTTTCTATCGCATCCGCTGACAGTCACGACCTCGAACCCGACCCGGGGGGAAGAGCCAGGGACAACGAAGCGTACTCGCGTACACACGCCACGGAATCGCTTGCATGAGAAGCACGGTCACTCGTGCAATACTGTAAAAGTAAGGGGAGGGAATAGGGTGGTTCGGGGCCAGAATTGTGGATGAGGGTAAAAAAATTTNCGTTTACACCCCCGGCGGACTGCGAATTGCCCGCCGGCCTCTCTTGACGTGGGCATCCGTTATTTATAATCAATAGGCGAGTGCAGACAGCCCGGAGGACTCCCTCTCCGCCAGCCACTAAAAATTTGTGCCGGCGTGTTTGTTGAGGACGCGAGCACCGGCCATCGAGTTGTTATGTGCCTGGAGGCCCGGCCGTGGAGGCGCCCACGAAATTACGCATTTACGGGCCTAAATATGGCCGAATTTATGTGCAACGAGTCCGAAACTTCGTGGATCGGAACTCTTTATAATCATGAATATGCGAATGCCTTTGGCTTTCCTCTGCGCAAGCGTGCGATGTAAAAATCTAAACTAATCTATACAGGCATAAGTCTCTTCTATGTGATCCCTGAGGTATTTAGCACGGAAATATAACAAGAAATAACATTTTTAACCTTTTGTTATTTTTTTAGGGATTCCACCGTAGTCAATGACATAACTCGTTACAAAGCATTTTAATCATAGTAAGTTTTCTGAGTTAGAATAACAGGTTAAGAGCGTTGACCATGGAAATAATGTGTTTTTTTTTTTCAAATATCTGTACCATATTCTGTTTATTTAACTTGTAGACATTATCTGTAACGAACATTTCTTTACATTCAATGTTTTTAGTTTGTGTGGTGTCTGCGATACATCATATCAAAATCAAAATTGTATTGTTTTTGTAATCTACAAATATATATAAAAAAACCTATTTTCCAAAATTTTTCAAATGGCAACAGAAATATATTGTCTTGATTATTTTTAGGGCGTGTTTTACAGAAGTTATATTCTTAACATTTAGAGGCTGCCAAAAATAAAAAAATATTCAAGAATTTCTTTTTTTTCAGTAATTTTTTGAAATTGCAAAAATTCTTCCTTGTGATATTTTATAGAAGTCTTGAAGGAGACCTTGACATATTCTTTTAGTGTGAATTATCATACGTGTGTACAAAATATAGTTTTCTTTATTTGTACATTTCTAAAACAGTAAAATTATTATTTCGACATGTATTCTTGCGAAAACTATGAAGCGATATTTTTGCGAGGAAAGAGTAATCCCGGGTAATGTATAAAAGTTGAACAGTATATGCTACAAATACAAAATAACATTTTTTTCGTGACCAAAGCCCTTAAACACGTGTGCATATCTTATACGCAAGTAAGTTACGCAAATTGCTCGTAAGTGACCGTGACGACATGCCTTAAAATATTTGGTACCGTTTTAAAAATTCTTATAGAAAGAATTGTTTTGAGCCCTGGTACGAGTGTAGATGTTATATGTGATATCCGAGGAACTTTATAAGGACCAATAAAAAATCTTCAACTGAGATGCCAGCCTCCGCATTATGATCAACTCACGTCCGAGTAAATACTTTTTTATCAACAACTGGTTTTTTTTAACTCATCCACTTTTAAGCCTCTATCCTAATAGATGGAATATAGGTAAAATGCTTCATAACCGAACTTTTCAATTCAAACTGCCATCACATCAGTGCAGCTAGTTGATCTTGACGCGGGAGCCAGGGTGTTAATAGTGAGTGAGTGAAGATTTTTGGGCGGCTCTTAACAGTGAGGTCTTGAGAGCCAATGAGGGTGATTGAGGTGAGTATTGAGCAGAGCCGGAATGAAAGGGCGCGGGAAACGGGAGATCCCCGAGAAAACCCGCACGATCAGCGGCATCGTCCTGCACGATTCCGGTAGTGACCCGGCCGGGGATTGAACCCGGTTCGCCTTGGTGGGAGACGGGCAGGCCAAGCGCTCAGCCACCGCGGTCCCGCCAAGGTGTTAATAATTAGATAACAGAGAACAGGTAAGTTAAAAGTGACCTTAAATAACGACAAATAAATACTGACGATCCGTTTATGCCATCACGTTCAAGCACATTTCCTTTAAGGGAAATATACCTTGTCGTTATTTTCTCGTTGCGTATTCTCTGCAACTAACTTGATGTATCTTCGCTAATTATTTTCTGGGAACAAAGAATGTAAGGAAAGTTACTTTGCAAACTCCCGTAAATAGAGAACTTCAAAATGAACTTTTTGTACAAAAATTGCTCATTAGGTACTTGAGAGACAATACGATATTCTCTGTGCTGTTTTGTGAACAAAATAACAGCATACTTCATTCATGGCACAAGAAAATACTTTCATAACTCTACTTAATTTATATATGTGAACTACATGCTGGATGTAATTTTATACGAAATTTTGTGTTTTATTAATTTTGTAACTTTCTGTGGGATAAGATTAATTGAGCAAATTTGAAAGAAGATTTTGGAAAATTCTGCATATACATTTCTTACGTAATTGTACACTACCTTATTTACAGTTATTGCAGAAGGAAATTATAAATACCAGGTGAAGGTCTTACTTAAACAAAATGACACCTATTAATTTTACATTATACTAATGGGAGTATTATTATAGTAAAATTTTTAAATAATCATGTTTCTAGCAGTTTCAAGTTTAAATCGATCCACGCATTCATCATAAGGTCACTCCTCTAATATCACATAATCAAAACTATCGCGTGTGTCCCGAACCCCAGTAGCAGGAACGATAACAATTACGCAACGTCTTTAGCCAACCATTAAGGGGAGACAAAATTACGATGCGGTAGCCCAACCAATAGGTGGTCTTCCACAGCCCGCACTGAACAATCATATTGTTAAGACCAAAGAAGCTGCGATTTCAATTACCTCCTGTATATTTATTTACTATGATATCACCTCTCGTCAGTTTTCAATCCAGCCCCGCTTCGAGTCTACTTCATCTCCCCTCAACCATTCTTCATATACGCCAAGATGGACATTCTGATTCTCTTGTAGGAGTTATTCTCTTATCAACAGTGACAAAACTCATTTCCCTCATGCTTAATAAGTTTAAAGTTTTTTGGTTCATATTATTTGCATTTTAAGGCATGTAATCACAATGATATTTTACAGTAATTTATACATAATTTCATGAAGTAAAAAAAAAATTTCTTCAACAGCACATGCTTAAAAAAATTATTCTACTCACTTAATAGAGCGTTTTCTCTCCACAGTGTTGTTACCGCGAGAAAACCCGCCCTTTCACCTCCTTACCAACAGGGCTAAGTCTCTTGATAATCACATGCAAGGTCAACGCCAGCCAACTGCCGGCAATTTTCAACAACCTTCACAAGATTTATTCTCCTGTTTTCTTTACTGAGGAAAATGCTATTCAAAAAGGTTCATTGCCAATTTTCCAGGTATGATGTTAGGTCGGGCATAAAATGAATATTAACCACCCCAAGGAAGCATGTGCACCCTACGGAAAAGAAATAAAAACAGTTTATCCTGTTTATTTACATATATTTACGTATTCTTCATAATTACAAAACATTGACAATTTACATTAAAATTTTCAAAATTATAAAAGTTGCAAAATCTTCGTTTTACATTATGCATAACTATTATGAATGAAAATCCATATAACAAGAATGTTATATTGATATTACAGCGTAACAGTCACGATCTATAGCCCCATAAAATTTCCGCTCCAAAATACGAGCTTTCATCTAAAATTCCACAATACTTTCGCTACAGTAGTAAGCGAATAATTCTCTTTTTTAAAGTGATTTTTGAAACATCACATAAAAATTTAACTCCAGTGAGAGGAAAAAAATCAAAACAGACATATTTTTTCCACCTAAAGACCTGAGGAGTCTTAAACATACTTACATTTTATGTGTTTGTCCATGAACACTGACGGGAGCCGATTCCTCGTCCTCGGCCCCAGCCAGGGTTTATAAACCCCTTTCGCAACGTGGAAAGGAAGGGTATAGATTTTCTCCAGAATTACACTTTAATAACTACTTGCAGTCCAATATTTCCGGCCACGTCTCATCATCTAGGATTGGCCCACCAACTGAGCCAATAAGGAACCAGAGACGTTACAACGCAAGGAGCGCGCCCCACATCACCGGAGCTAGGGCTAGTCGTTATTCTGCAAACGGACGGCGTGGTCATGCTGCTGCAACTCGTGGTCGGCGTTCATGCGTCGGTCCCCATCGGACCTCGAAGTCAACCGTCGTCGGCCACCAGCTACGCCGGGCGATCCACGTGTTCGCCCCGGCCAGCCAGCACAGCCGAGCAGCGATGAAAAGTGTCATCCAAGGTAGGGATAGACGTCTTGTATATTTTCTAGTGCAGGCGGGTAAAAAAAGTAATTTTCGATGCAGGGAAATTGTCGGTGCCAGACATGAGACGACCGGGCGTCTCAGTGTTATGTGGTTACAACTACATTCTTATTTAATATTGACAAGCTATAAATCCGTCGGTTGAATACTCTTACACGTAAAACCCACATGAATAATTTTATAATCTATTCAATTAATGAACTTTTACGTAGATTCTGAATAAATTAAATCTAAGCAGTTTCTTTAATAAAGGACACTAAATTCTCTAACTAAGTTAACTTTCCCATCACCTTTGATTTACTTCATATTTCACGACTACTTGGCGGGTTTCCGTTTCAATAAGAAGCGTCAGTAAACGTAACGTACCTAAAGAATACAAAAAAAAAACACTTCTGAAATATATATTTATTCCTCTAGCAAGCTTCCATTCAGTTTCGGGAAGTAAGTTGGCGAAAGTAACTTGTAGTTACTATGCAAAGAATAATTTTAAAGTATCTTTTAGGGTTCCCTGTCACTTTTTTTTCTCTCAAGGTAACTTTTAACTTAACTAGGTTAAATTAATTGTAGCGACTAGCATAATGAAAGCTACTTTGTCGTTATTTGAATTAAAAATAGCTTCGTCTCCAAATGTAGTACGCTACAGGAACAGAAGAACTTCGGAAGGCAGAGGTAGAGGTGGGGGTGAGGGTGAACGCGTAAAAAAAGGTTCACTTTTCAAAGACTACCACTTGTATCTGCCATCTGCCAGTATCTGTGTTATGTCGAAGGGGAGAGGAAAGAAAGTTATGTAAACGGTATACATCCTAAATATTACTTCTTAAAAACACAATGTTATTACTCAGCAACACGTAATGAGCTATACAGTATTTCTCGGAACTGCTAGTGTTCCAACGAGCTGCTATAAAATAATTTTACGTAAATCCTTTTAATTATACATATTATTTTTAATAATTTGTTATGCAATTTTTCTGATTCAATATTTAAATTTCTTTGAATTCAGAACGCTACATTTTTCTATTATAAAAACACTTTTCCTTTAGTTTCTGTACTTACTTTATTTTGCACCATCTGTTTCCCAGTAATTTTACAATAGGTCAACTCCTTTGTTCCGAATCGACCGCCTTGTGGTGAGCTAATGTGAATGAGTAAGCGAGATATTCTGGTAACGAAGAAGAGTTATTTTTTTATAACTAATGCCATGTCAATTTTTTCATTCGAAAGTAAAGTACCCATTTTGAGTCACTATTTCCTCTTGAGGCTATTGCCTGGTTTGAAAGCAGTGAGAATTTGGTAAAGAGAAAAATACATGCTAATGAATTTCTGTTTTTTGGCGTTCCTATTTAAGACAGATATACACCATATGGAATTTTTTGAGAATAAAAATACGCTCTTCTTTGTACCGAAGCATTTTGTAACATTAATGTATAGCCTGTTTCCTGGAAAGATAGGAAAACTTAATATCTAAATAAAAATTACTGAAAACAAATTGTTAGGTTTTCGTCAATACAGAGGTTGAGAGTATCATTTCTCACACTTCGATTTTTTGTTTCGAGTTTATGTGATTAAAATTGGCTTCAAAGAACCGAGTTCCATTAACATGTATTTCCCTGTACCAAATTCTCACTTCTTTCAAACCAGGTAACAGCCCTAATTAACTTAAGCAACTTTGAAAAGTATCTTACCCAACACTTCTTCGAATGCAACTGAAGCCAACGTAACACACTACACAATTGCAAACTGCAATAATATGTATCTTGGGGCAGCTAAGCAGGTGACGTCGATAAGTACATTAAATAGCTGAAGCACTCAAAAATACTTATAATTACAATACTTTTTGATACATATCGAAAACTAAGTTACACGAGATTAATAAATAGTGCTTTATAAAAATATTTCCCGTTTATTTGCACTAGCCAGGCTGTAAAGTTAGCGACTTTAATGCGGCATAATTTCATTGAGATTCGCTTGTCATCCGAACAGAATGATAAGTAAATACGATTTTTAATCGCGTAGTGAGTTCAAAGAAGGTTGCGTGTTACTTCGGGGCGTCATTGACTTGTTCTTGCGTTCATGATAAGATGGTAATGTTAAGCGTGTGAGTGCCTTTCCTGTATTTCATTAGGTTACTTAAGACCCCGAACTTTTATTTCTGAAATACCTACCGGGGAGGCAACTTACACATTCATTTACACATTTAATCTAAAAAACCACACATAACTGCATAAGCAACCCAATTTTCAATCCCAGAACTTGATGGTCGTAAAGTAATGTCTAATCGACCTCGGTTCGGATGTCGCACACAAAAAGTGAAATTTAAGTCGCATTTAAACAAACTATAATGTGGTAACTTATTTTCCCATTAAACATTTGTATTTGTGCACGATTTGCCTGCAATATTGCATGAGCACTTTATTTGTATGTAGTAATAATTAGAGTGGACGTTGGACTGGGGAGTGGAGAGGTTTGGGCAGCACTTAGCATCGAGGTCTTGAGAGCCGTAGAGGGAGAAGTGAGGTGACTATAGAGCAGCGCCGGTTTTCAAGGGCGGGGGAAACTTGGGATCTCCGAGAAAAAACCTGCCGGCCAGCGGCATCGTCCGGCACGATTCTCACGTGTGACCCCGCCGGGAATCGAACTTTGTTCACCTTGGGAAGGAGGGCGACAGTCTGAGTACTACAACACCGCGGCCCCATCAACGTTGGAGAAAATAAATCAAGTAAAAAATAAAAAATTACGTGAATATTAACGTATGACAAACATTAGGTTTCAGTCTGGGGGAGGGCTTGATATTTATTTTAATATATGCATGTACAAATAATTTACAATAAGTGATGATAGTTACTTATCAGAGATATTACTGACTAGAAGCTACAAACACAGGAAGGTCGTATTTATTATCGTCGAAACATCAGAGAATGTTTATTATATCGGCAACTTAGCTAACGCCAGTGAGCTAGAGTAGTTCAAGAGTATTAATTTAATAATGTATTAATTAGATGAAAAATCAGTTTCCTTAAAGGATAAGATTACTCTAAATGTTTTAAATATTTGAATCCCTAGTGATCACTACTGCAGTGTATGTTACATATCATAAAAATCCAAATGTTCTCTATTTCATGGAATGCTGAAACGGGTGTTGATAAACAAACGTCAAGCGTATTGTGCGACGAGCTGGCTGAAGGCAAATAAATCAAAGGCATGCGCAGATTTACAGCTGATAAAGCACGAGTGATATAGACCGGCGCAGTACTTGAAAAAGGGCAATGCTGTTATTGGACAATTGACCAAAGCTAGTTGAATAGAGGTGTAGTTGAAAGTTCACTTGACCTGACATGCATGGATGGCACTGCGAGGCAAAACCCGTATTTTAGCTTTCACGGTAACTAACAGAAAATAAACAACTAAAACCGTCAAAGGGTTAAAGGTGAATTACTTTTTCCGCATTAATCTACACTGAAAAAAATCTTTATAAAAAGTTACAACATAACAGTTTTCTATTCACGTTTCAGCGTAGCAGCAGTTAAACTTGCGCACTAAAATTTAAATGTTATTTAGGCTTATTGCAGTTTTAATCGAAATAATGCTGAAGCTGTTGGTTTCAATTTGATAATGACACCTTCTGTGTAGCAAGAACCGAGTGCTTTGAATTTGTGTGTGTGTGGGGCAAGGGGGAGGGAAGTGGCTTTTTTATGTGTAGTTCCAGATGCACCAGAAACACAAGGGAAATTTTTCTCGTATTACCATGAATTATAACATTATTTAGATGTTTCCTTAATCTCATATCATCTCTGCTCGTTAAAGTTAAGATTTTTTACTGTACAGGAATTTCGCTTTTACAACCGTACTCCTCACTGTACACTGAGACGACAATAGTCATGGGATACCTCCTAATATCGTGTCGGACCTCCTTTTACCCGGCGAAGTGCAGCAACTCAACGTGGCATGGACTCAACAAGTCGTTGGAAGTCCCTGGCAGAAATATTGAGCCATGCTGCCTGTATAGACGTCCATAATTGCGTAAGTGTTGCTGCTGCAAGAGTTTGTGCACATACTGACTTCTCGACGATATCCCATAAATGTTCGATGGGATTCATGTCGAGAAATCTTGGTGGTCAAATCATTCGCTGGAATTGTCCAGAATGTTCTTCAAACCAATCGCCAACAGTTGTGGCCCGGTGACATGGCACATTATCATCCATAAAAATGCCATCGTTGTTTGGGTACATGAAGTCTATGAATGGCTGCAAGTGGTCTCCAAGTAGCTGAACATAACCCTTTCCAGTCAATGATCGGTTCAGTTGGACCAGAGGACCGAGTCCATTCCATGTAAAAACAGCCCACACCATTATGGAGCCACCACCAGCTTGCACAGTTCCTTGTTGACAACTTGGGTCCATGGATTCGTGGGGTCTGCGCCACACTCGAACCCTAACATCAGCTCTTACCAATTGAAATCGGGACTCATCTGATCAAGCCACGGTTTTCCAGTCGTCTAGGGTCCAACCGATATGGTCACGAGCCCAGGAGAGGCGCTGCAGGCGATGTCGTGCTGTTAGTAAAGGCACTCGAGTCGGTCTTCTGCTGGCATAGCCCAGTACAGCCAAAGTTCACCGCACTGTCCTAACGGACACGTCCGTCGTACGTCCCACATTGATTCCTGCGGTTATTTCACGCAGTGTTGCTTGTCTGTTAACACTGACCATTCTGCGCACACGTCGTTGGTCTCGGTCATTAAGTGCAGGCGGTCGGCCACTGCGTTGTCCATGGTGGGAGGTTATACCTGAAATTAGGTATTCTCGGCACACTCTTGACACTGTGGATCTCGGAATTTTGAAATNCAGTGTTTCTTGTCTGTTAACACTGACCATTCTGCGCACACGTCATTAAGTGCAGGCGGTCGGCCACTGCGTTGTCTTGGTGGGAGGTTATACCTGAAATTAGGTATTCTCGGCACACTCTTGACACTGTGGATCTCGGAATTTTGAAATCCCTAACCATTTCCGAAAAGGAATGTCCCATGCGTCTAGCTCCAACTACCATTCCGCGTTCAAAGTCTGTTAATTCCCGTCGTGCAGCCATAATCACGTCAGAAACCTTTTCACATGAATCACTTGACTACAAATGAAATCCCAACCAATGCACTGCCCATTTATACATTTTGTACGTGATACTACTGCCATCTGTATATTTGCATATTGTTATCCCATGACTTTTGTCACCTTTGTGTATGTTTCATAGCCAAAACGCAATGTTCTACCTTAAAATGCAAGACGCGAGCACTCGTCTGACTTATTGTAGCAACTCAAGGTCAGTCCACCCGCTCAGTGTCCAAAATTGGAGACAATATACATTTTTGGGTATAGCTAGAACTCATTAGTGTGCCAAACCCATTCGACCATTCTGCAAACGTCAACTACTAAAAACTATTCAGGTATTATGAGTGTAAATTCCTCCACTAGTATACCAGTGCTTTGTGGATAGCTTATCCAGAAATGTTAGCTGTATAATAACAGTAAAGGGAAGTTAGACAGAATATTTACACAGGTATAGTTTTGGAACAGACATCAGTGGGTTTTTGGTGACATTTGACTATTTATTTTATGTACAGACAATGACACAGCTATAAACTGTAAAATGCCTAAAACAAATAATTAAGTTAAAAAACAGTATATTTTATCATCAGTTATTTTTAACTCACACATTGGCGTCATCGCTCCACAATTATAAGAGATTTCACAGAAAAACTTCACTAGGAATGCAATAATAGATACTGAACTATTTCCACACGATATTAAATCTTAATCAGTGATTTAAATGAATTTTCGTGTATGCATATTATGAAACCCCCGAGACAAAAACCAAAACCGTAGCGTTGGTAACCTAATTAAAAAATTATGGTAGTAGGAAGCAAAGTTTTGTACCCATAGACTCTATGCAGTATGCGAACAGTAACAAGATGATTTCCACCAAACGTTTCAGCTGTGGTGCTCTTTGTGATTGTACATTTTTACAACCATGCATGTAGTTATTACAGCAAAGACCCTTCCTGCTACAGAAAGTTGACTTCAAAATAACAACTTTCCTCTATTTGGATTCTTCCAGATACTATATATAAAAAGAATACGTCGACCTTAGCATAGAAAGTCTGGTTGATGCTTCCCTGAAATCTGACTGCATGATTGATTTACTGTTATATCCCTTTTTAACTTTTAACTAAAGGAAATTATGTCTAGTGCAAAATATTGATAAATGACAAAATAATAAAACAAGTGGATAGCCTTGTTACTTCGGGATTGAAGTGTCATATTGCCATAAAAAATACATAAAAACAATACAAATTTTTTTAGAATGCGTACAGTGCCGTGGTGGCGTAGTGGTTAGACTACTAACCTCCCACCTAGGTGAGCTGGATTCGATACCTGGCGGGGTCGCTCCCGGATTTTCGCATAGGAGAATAGTACCAGATGATGCTGCTGGTTGGTGGGTTTTCTCGGAGACCGCCCATTTCCCCAGCCCTTTCATTCCAGCGTGGCTCCATTTTCACCTCACATCACCCTCATTAGCTCTCAAGACGTTGATGTTAAGAGTTGCCCAAATCTCTTCACTCACTCACTATAGAAGGTGTAGTGCATTTAACCTTGTATTGAAAAGTATGACACTAAAAGTGAAGAAACTGAAATTTCATATGTTATTTCCGGCACTTATATATGGCTATGATAATTGAGTAATCAAGATAGTAACCAAGAAAAACCCTGATAGCAGATATGGAATTGTTACGCTCAGTAGCGGGCGAGAAACTCCTAGGTAAACAATCTAGCGCAAATATCAAACATTAATTATACCACTGAATTGAAAAGATAGGATACGACAAATTAAGCAAAATTGGCGTAATAATAAAGCAAGTGTATACGAAGAAAAAGTCCCTGAGATAATATTTTATAACATTTTATGGACATAGGCCAGCTGGCCGTTCACTGACAAAGACAAGAATCATTCTCCTTATTTTTAAACATGAGTTCGGAATGAAAAAGATAGAATTAGAAATAAAAGAATGTTAGAAATACGTATCTAATGATGCAGTATTCAATTCAAGTTCATCAGTTTTTGTATTGTCGGTATGGTTTTGAAGATTGAACCGATGGCATAAATTTGCACGTGTGTCAGAATTCTACGTTTGCGTAGTAATACAAATACCGACACAATAACATTTTTACTACTTTCCTATTAAAACATTTTNTACTACTTTCCTATTAAAAATTTTTTTTTTTAGGTTCTTAACTATGAATGCATTTGTGGCCAAACAGGTTAACATTATCTTGTATTCCCTTCAGTACGATGAACAGATAACGGCGAGATATTTTATTCGCCCTTGCCTTGTCACATTTTGGTTCAGCACGAAATTTAAAAAAAATTTATGACAATGACTGGAATCACAAAGTGACAGTGACGCTTTAAAGATCTATACCAACAAGGACCCATTAGAACTATGTGTATAAAGCTTCTCACTCACACACGGAGTCCAGTCTGGTTCATACCCGCATGTTTTCACATGTGCTCGAGCAAGCCTGAGATACAGCAGTGTCTAATGGCTGCTCACTTATGCGTAACATAATGCATACGGGTCCACATTAATGTTTGAACGACTGTTTAAATGGATTATTTCACGCGGAACAGATGCATGAGAAGGTGTTTTCAGCACCCGACGAGGTAAAAAAAAGTTTTCTTGTAGGTTAGTATTTAGATTTTAATTTTTGCTCTGTGGTAAAAATTTGTGATCACCAAAATCAATGATTTCTGTTTCGGTTTCTTTCAGTGCATATACGTGTAAGAAGAAGCAAATTTGTAAAATATTTACTTTTCTAATAATTCCACTGTTTCACGTGACGGAAGCATGGATAAAGTCACCAGGCTTATGAAAATGTTAATTTTACATACGGTGGAGGGACAAATATGTGCATAAACGTAGATATTAAGCAAGGCATTCAAAATTACTAAGTTTACAGTGAACATTCTACAATCGACCAGGAGGAAGTTTTGGCTTTTAAAATTGCGTGGGGAGACGGTTACGGTGGCAGCATTTTTCGAAAATCTGTTGTCCCGCGCGTTTTCTTGAGCACTGAAAATTGAAGAATCGATTTACGTGGAGCATCTAACTACCTGCTGTCACTTGAAACAAACCACGTTACTAATAATATCATTTCCGCGTTGTAAAGACGGCAGGGCAGAGACACGTGTGTTAATAGACAAACGTTAAATTCGAAGGGATGTTGAGAAAACAGAAGAAAACATTAAGAAATTGGCTTTACTATCTTATTAAACACGTGGTCCACATACTGAAGGTAAACAGCTTCAAAGAGTTTGAAAAATTGTGAAACGCTATTTTCAATTTTTTTCTATCGACTGGTAAGCCATGAACATACGGCAGAATTCTTAAAAAAATAATGTGGCACAAAAATTTATAAATATATAAAACACGAGTATAAACATTATGAAAGATAAATCTATTCATCAGTATCATCAGTTTTACGGGCTCTCAAGTAGATCCTACGCCACATACAGTGACGAATATTTTTTTTATACAAGCTTGCCTGATGAAGTCTGTGTTGGCAAGTCGAACGAAGACAAGGCGAAAGCAAAATGCAACAAACAATGAAATGTTCAGATGTTCGAAGGCGCATGGAGACGTTATTCAACTACACCAATTGAAAGCTTTGAGTACACTGTTTAATTAAGCCGTGTGTCGAAATGAGATATAATGTTTTCGTTAATGAAGCTACGGTTTTTAAAGTTTTGTCTTTTGACTATTCTAAAAGGCATATGAAATGCCAGGTGTGAAAAAATTTCAGATGATACAGGATAGAAACTGAATTTCCAAGAAAATTTCTTTTTCTGCGTTTCTAAAGATAGGTTCATAAAACTGAAACAGTTATTTGTACATCAGTGAACCAGCCGAATGAGTGAGTGAAGAGAATTTGGTGGCTCTTAACAACGAGTTCTTGAGAGCTGGTAATGGTGAAGTGAGGTGAGTACGGAGCAGCGCCGGATGCAAGGGCGAAGGAAACGGGAAATCCACGAGAAAACCCGCCGATCAGCGGCATTGTCCGGCACGATTCCCATATGCGAAAATCCGGAGGCGACTCCACCAAGAATCGAACCCGTTTCGCCTTGGTGGAAGGCGAGCAGTCTAACCGCTAAACCACCGCCGTCCATGAACCAACCGAAGACGAGAAAACAACGTGTAAATCTTTAATTGTATCCATAGACCAAATTTTGAAAATAAAAACATAATTATACATAATAAATTGCATAATTCAAAACTAGTAGTGAAACGGCTAATTGCCATAATAGTATGTACTTAAAATACATTAATTCACATGCATGTTTGTAAAGTATCGAAATCTGTTTCCATCGAAAAGAAATTGTGGAATAATTTAGTTTTTCCCTTAATCTAAAAGTAATTGAAACTCTTCGTAAGATCTCGGAATACTTTTTAAATTTTTGTTGACATACTATGAAATTGGTTAAAAAAAAAAAGCGCCAGTTCTTAGATAATTCACGAAATATAATTTAACACTTGTATTTTTTTGCAACTTTGTAATTTCTGGTCTCTCGGACTGAGGGATTTGTTTTCTATTGTATGAGGGCACTTTCAATTTTCCACTCTCTATAGCTCGGCAAAATGAAGTTTTCTTTATTTTTTTGTGATGATAGTTGGGTAACCTTCCTAACCCTTGAATCCAATATCCGCGAAAGGGAATCGATATTCAATGTGTGCTTTCACCATAACAGAAATAGAAAAGCGTTTTTTAGAAGATGAAAATATATTCAATACACTTCGTACCGCTTTATCATGCGAATGTGTTTCCCATCTACTGCTTCAGTGAAATTGGGTTAGTCGGCTTTCCTTTCGAAGTCCTCAGCAATTTCTGAGGATTATTCAGCCGAAAGGAAAGACTGCATTCCCTCTATTAAACTCTATATGATACTGTGCGCACTTATACAATATTAAAACTGAAGACAAGCCTATTGCACAAGTGTGTTGGAGCTCTGAAACTTTAACCAGTGGAAAAATATATTCCTAAAAAATTAACCGTTTATATGTTTTTTTTTGTATATACTAAAACATTGTATCTGAAAAAACACCAATGAAGGAGTTAACGAGAATTTTTCTTTCACGTAGCATTCATTGTTTCTAAGCTTCGGAAATGTGTTCTGGTATAATGCAAAAATGTCATAAAATGTGCCAAAATTGCCACCACGATCTCTGAATATATTATGTCAGGAGTTTAAGTAAAAACACTCAAACTCTGCGTTTATTATACCGAGCTTATAGCATTTTAATAGTCTTTTTAAAATTACATGTATAGTAGATTATTGTTTACAGTATATGACAGGGATTCACTTCAGTGACAAAAATAATAATAAAATTGGTCTCACTCACGTTTAGCTCTACATTTTGAACAGCGAAAATAACTACCAAATCAGTGAAGTTAGTCAGAATTTCTTCTCTAGCAATCAGAGGCACATTTACTTTTGTTATAGTGGATAAGATTTTTTGTTGGTTTCTTATAGAATCCTTGTGAATGCAACCACTTCAATGCATCAGTTTTCAGTTCATTCGAATGCTTCACCAATCAGTAGCAGCTACTTAATTGACTTCGATTAACTGTATTTGGCGTATCGGTCTCACTCGTTTGAGTTCAGTGGTTTCACAGCTTACTCAAGTGTACATCAGCACGATAAAAAAATCACAGAAATCTTTAAGTAATAATGGCCATACGCTACTACCAGGAGCAAAAGATACTGCAAATAAAATACCAGGTTTTAGAAGCACATTAACTCCAAGTTTACAAAGTTCAAGCCCTTAGCTAACTGCAGTAATGCCACGAGAAAAGTATTAACTTACTGAAAAATACCATTTAGGAATTACTAGAAACATCCGGATTATTTCGCCGACAAAGTAATGCAGGACAAAGCACCAGGTAGTTCTCACTGGTAGCACCACATTTCAATTTCTCAACAGTGTTCTGTTCCAGAGGAGAACAACGATTCGTTTCATCAGCACCAAAGACAAACTTCTCAGAATGAGACTAGAGAACTGCTTGACATTTTCTCACATATTTTTATGTAGTAGTTTGACGCACTACGCCCCACGTCAGGGCACCAATTTAACTTGATGCTATGCCACTGTGGAATACAGGGTGGCTTATAGGGTCGGAGTTAATTTCTCCAGGCACAGACTATAAGGTACCTGGGATTGAGGGTATTTCAATAAGGTAGTCTTTTGACGTTTCACTTAACTCGATAAATATATTGTCTCGAGTTTAAACAAAAACAACATACAGAAACACTTCCGATGAGTGGTACTCTAATTTGGCTACTCGCATTAACTGGGGGTGACATCGTGGTGGAGGGGTGGGTTTCTCTGGGCGGCAACTTGATACTTAACTACTCTGCTGTTGGTGCTGGTATGTTGTCTGCAGTGGGTGAGCTCCGGCGATGTGGGCGGCCTTAGCAAAGGCCCGCATTTGGTGCCGTCTCACTGGACTGCTGTTCTAATGACATACTCATGTACTGAGGTACTGTTGTCGCCGGGGGTCCGATCCCCCCGGCCGCACTGGCGCGACTGCTCTCTCTGCACGGCGATATGCAACTCTTCTGCTCGAAGGTCTACTGATTACTGCTGGCTCACCTCCCCAGCAAAGAGGCTTATATGCTCCCTAGCCTCCCTCCCTAATTGTCGTCACGTGTCGCCTTGTTGGGGCAAGGGGGCGGTGGTAGGAAACAGAACAAAGCATTTCAAAAACATGCCCTGGTTCCTAAAGGTTGGGGGGTGGGGGGAAGTCGTGATCTTGCCACTTGAATTTACAATCTCAGCTTATTTTTCCGCGGTGCGTGTTTTCTTACTTCAGGCGAACTGCGTCTCCTATCTCGTGATATCTCGGCGTTCAACAAATCTCACGGNGGGGGGGGGGGGGGGGGGTGGTTAGTGTGACAGCGCCGCACTAATACTCATAATATGTCTCATGTCAAGTTATTGTGTTGGACGTATTCTCTAAAAACTTACGGAGTTGTCTTAATTTTGATACTAAGGTGCGAAAATTATTTCAATGCTCAGCAAATTGCAATGGTTATTTGATAAGTTGTAAACTTTGAAGCTGAGAAAAAACTGTCGTCGTATCTCTTCTCTCAGACGAGCCCGAGCATAACGCACCCACGACCACGCACAAACCAGCGAAACGGAACGCGCCCTCTCGTGCAATTGTGCGCCGTGCACGAGACGCCCTGCCAGCCATCGCGTGTTGAAGGCTACAGAGCAAGAGTGATGGCAACCGTCACAAAGCCGAGTAAGTTAGCATAGTGGTTAACATGCTAAACTCGCATTCACAAGATACCAGGTTCGATTATTGGAGCAGTCATTTGATTTAGGTTTTAAATTGTTTCCCTGAAATCACTTCATGTGAATGGTGGGAAGGTTTTTTCAATGCAGGCCATTCGCTTCCTTCGTGTTCCTGATTCCCCGAACCACTTGATTCCATTGTCTATAGCGAACAAAGGGGCCGTGGTGGCGCAGCGACTAGATCGCTCGCCTCCCACCAAGATGAACCGATTCGATTCCCGGCGGCGTCGCTCCCTAATTTTGGCATTTGGGAATCGTGCCGGACAATGCCACTGGTCGGCGGGTTTTTTCGGAGATATCCCGTTTCCCTGTCCTTACATTCCCGTGCTGCTCCATTCAAACCTCGCTTCATCCTCATCGACTCTCAAGACACCGACATTAAGGGCCGCGCAAATCTCTCCACTCCACATTTACGAACCGGTTGTAGTCGAGAGGTTAAACCCAACCTACTCGCATACTCTAAGTATCTCCACATTTGCAGGCTGGGAGGAAATATGGATCAGAGTGTGCAGGGGAGATGCACAGTATCCACTCTCCGTGTTCCAAATTTGGACTGATTTGCTGTCGACAGAAAAATCAAACACAACATGACAAGGATTCGATTTTTAGAAAAACTGTTTATGTAAGTAAGTGGTTTGAGCCGGATGTACACATCCTTTAATCTAGATTTTAAGCAAATATTATATGTTAAAGTTGGTAAGATCATTTTATTCGTGTTAAAGAGCACGTCTGTTAAAAATATAAAGGTAACCAAACAGTTTCATCACTACTGACCTTGTGAGTTTAACATTGGTCCTGAAGATGGCTGTGTCAATGTTCGGGAACTACGTAGAGGACAAAAATCAGTTTGCCACGTTAATATATGACTCAGAACATTTTATTCTACTTCCTCCCATGTTAGCGTAAAAAATAACACACTTGTAACTCTTTTTCTCTTGTCACGGAAAATAAAAAGCGCTGAAGTAACTCCCAGCGATGGTGTAATTGCCGAGGGGCCAGTTAAAATCTGCTGTTTCCGCGGACGGCTGCGGATGCAAAAAAAAAAACCTCACTCCATTTGCAGAAATCATAATGGCCCTTTTTGTATTGAACAAATATCATGGACACTTCTTTGTGGTTAGTGCACTAACGTTTGTGAAAAATGCAACACCAAGAAGGATGCATATAATTGAAATTAACTTTAAACCACAGATTAGGTACATGATAATACACAATAGATTATGATCTTCAGAGCTGTACAAGGTCTTTGTCCTTGATAATTCAGTATGGCGTGAAGCCCCAAGCACTGCAATCAGAGCCCCTAAACGTCGTGGTATGGAATCAAAGATGATCTGGATATGTTCCTAGGGAATCTCCCTCCACGAGGTTTTGTATGCGAGTCCACAAAGCATTAACAGTGGCTGGAGGTCTGTGACGAACAAGTCGCCGACCAACCATGTCCGGTGACATGTTCTATGGGTGACATGTACCCGTCGTTTATTGAAAAAGGCTTTTACATTCGTCGCCACATATGGCTGGGAATTGTCCTGCTCTAATATGGCACGTGGAGTTGACTGAAGGAGGGGAATTACGTCGGGCTCTAAAACATTCCTGATGCAGCGGTTGCTGTTCAGATAGCCATAAATACTTAGGAGTCAATATTGTATGGTGTATCCAATGGCGCTCCAAACCATCACACTTGGCGTTTGTCCGCAATGCCACCCCACAAAGAAGACTGCCTGATTGCGGTCACCACAGTAGTGTCTAAAAAGTATGTGATCATCACTGTAAGACAGGTTGAAACGGGAATCATCCGAGAACACTACATTTTGCCATACAGCACGCCAGCGACGGCGTTCACGTGCCCATTGCAGTCTGAGGCGTTTGTGGTTTCTGGACAATGGAAGCCTACGCAATGGCATGCGTGACACCAGTCCAGCCCGCTGCAGATGGCGTCGAACCGTTGACGCAGACAGGTCCATGCCCGTTGCAGTGGTCCAGTACCAAGCCAACACTGTGGACGAGGCTGTACGGTCCATTACTGCCATGCGGGCAAGATGGTGGTCATCCTGTACTTTGATCACATTGCGTGGTCCAGTACCCGCTTTCGCTACATATTACCCTCTTCTATCCACTGGTTCCACACACGCATCACTGTCGTAGCAGCATGCCCTGTACGGGCCGAAATATTATGGTATGACAAACCCGTTTCCAGGAGACTAATCATTGTGCCCCGTTCCAAATCACTCACATGCTGATATGTTGCCCTTTGACGTCAACTAGGCATACTGGCACTTGCTTTCAACTCGTTTGACGGCTCTTCACTGACTGAGCTTGACGTACCACGGACCTTTCCGTCATACAGGGAGGGCGCTGCTGGGCCTACGTGAACGCCATCTCTCTGCAATCGTAATCACTTATTTCCGGTACACTGTTCTACACATCCTCCGAGTTTGGATTCATTCGGGATATTTTTTCTGGGTGTTGCAATATTCACAAACAATAGTGTATATTTTTAACCTCAAAAATTTGGTAGTGGAGTGATGGAATGGACAGGGATCTCAGCTGTAAAACCGAAAATTACCATAAACTAATAAAAAATGGGATAATTAAACTGAAACATAACAAAGTGACAGTAATTTTTTCATCATAACTTTTCACGTTTTGCTACACGTTTGCTGGAAATTAAAAACAAAATTTCTACGTCGTTATGATGTACAATTTATGAAATTATTATTTATAATGGCCTTATCTATTTTTTAAAACAAGAATAGCTGTATACTTATTGCAATTTTAGAATAAAATTAATCGAACCTAAATTTATTTCTAGTGAGTTTTATAATTTAAACACCAAAATAAATGCTAAGTATAATTTTAAAAACTTATTTAAGTGCCAAGTTATTCTTGAAAACGTTCTAGTTCTGTGGAGCTTATTGCGTGTATAATCTCATATACTGTCCTTGTACGTTCTATTTCTTGTCATCTTGTACTGGACTTCGTTTAGTAAGTGATTTCTACTGACGCAATTTCTTATGCGGGATCCTCTACTTGCTATCAAAATTTCTTTGGAGGACAGCATCTCTTGGCTTGTTTTCCGTGGTGTTTGTGTCATGTGTTTTGTTTCCTGTGACGAATGACATAGCTCTGCATTGAAGTAGTTCCTTAATAATAATTTCGAAGTGTTCACTGCTTGCAAAAATATTTCCTGATATTATCTTCTAAGCCATTACGCTTCTAAAATGCTGGTGCAATTCCAACTATTCAATTATAAATGACACTTCTCTTTCTCAGCATCAAGCAGTTAATGCGAGCTCATTTGTAAGGAAAGATAACATTTCTGTCTTTAATAGTACCCACGAAACGGAGGTATGGGTCAAAATTTAATGCACGTAATTCATTCTCGAATAATCATATTCGTAAAACACGTTTTAAAAGACTATTCGCAACGTCGTTGTTGGCGAAAAGGATTTCCACGCCATAACCCAATTCAATTTTTTTTTCTTAACACGTTCCTGCCCGTGTAACGGAAAAATTCAAGAAATCAGTTCGCATCCTGGAGTGGAGAAAAAAAAATTAAATGACACCTCATATATCTGCCCCGAAAAATATTTTATTACAATTTTCTAGCAGCTCTTTTTGCTGCCCGAAAACAATTTCCGTTTCCATTCCATTCACATATCTGAAATGGTATCCTCAGAAAATGAAATTTTCGCTTCTCCTTTCACGCACCATTTAGTTGCCGTCACTCCCCCCCCCTGCCCCCCCACCGGCGCTTCCTTCAGTTCGTGTAGTTTCCAAATAGGAGCTGGATGTACGGCAAGTTGCTCGACCAGAATAACAAAACCGTGGGAACTGGAGGGGAGTGGAATTGACTGGGGGAGAGTGAAGCGAGACGTAGATTAATAACCCTACAACGCAAGCGTCACCTGGTTTCCACGACAACTTCCATTGTGTTCCTATATCCCTCGTCGGCTAGCTGTGAGCGCTATTGTTCTGCCTACATTTTGCCGAGACCAATTGGTAGCTGTCCGCAACCTCGCAGGTATCCACTACGCCAGAAAGGAACTTTACAATTAATTTATTTCCAGTTATTTTACATTTTTGTGCCACTCAGAAGTCGGTGGTGACTAAAAGGGTAACACGTAAATAAAAACGAGAATAGTAAATATCGCCATAACCAACATACGCGAACATTTCAAAATAATTAAAAATAACAATCACAGCTTAAGTACTAAACAAGAAATAAAAATCTACAATACAACACCAAGAGATAAAAATTTTACTGTTCCCATTAATAAATACACAAAATTTTATTAAAATTCACTACGTTGTCGTAGCGTAAATAATCCAACTGACAAAATAAAAACACAAAATACTTATTCATATCATAAAGAAATACAAGTAGGAAGGTAAATACAAGTTGGAAAACCGCCACAAAATGATAACTACTAGATAAAAATAATGCTAATTTTTTTCGTGCGCGCACAAGTTACTCGGGATCTGGTTCTAATAGGCAAAGACTTGGATCGTTTATTTTAAAATACTGTACGTAGGATGTTAAATACACTGGTGGGAGGGGGACCAGCACCAATGACCGGACTCGAACACAGGACGTCCGGAATGCCAGTCCTGCCTGCCTTCTCATAAAATATATGAGTTTACGTTAGGTTGACATCACTAAAGTAATCATCAGTTAATACTCTGGTCTGGGTTTAACCCGGATAACTCAGTACGGAAACTGTACGAATTACGGGCAACTATGGTTGCAGACAGTTCAAGAGTCGATGCTCGTAAGTAGCATCGTGCCTGGGAATTTTTATGTAAACTACCCTAATCTGGCGTGTGATAGTGGTTGTCCGAGGCATGGGTGGAACCTAAATGCCGGCGAAGGTGGGTGTCGGTGCAGCGAGGGACTGGGCAGCCATCGCAGCAAATGGGGACATGNCAGTGGATGTCCGAGGCATGGGTGGAACCTAAATGCCGGCGAAGGTGGGTGTCGGTGCAGCGAGGGACTGGGCAGCCATCGCAGCAAATGGGGACATGACCACCTCCCTAATACTTTGTCTTAAAAGAAGGACGGAAAACCAGTAGAAACCTCTTAAAACCCTTCTCGACTGAAATTATTGTAACCACTTAGCATCAGTCACATGCGATATAAAAAAAGGCTACAGGATGTGCATGAAGATCCAGGATCTCTATTAGTGGTGTCACGAAAGCTTTATGGTTTTTATAGGCTGTTCATGGTTAACCAGAACTTTTAAAAGGTCTGCATAGGTTTTACATTTAATTTCATTTTGTTTCCATCTGCCACACGTAAATTTACATACCCGTGGACTGGTAAAATTTTTTATTGGTCGTGTAAGTGAAACCATAGGAATATTTCGGAAAGTAAATGCGTTAATGGTATGCATATTCCTACTGTTATGTGTTAAAAAGAGAACCGCCGATTTCACTTACCATCAGACACACGCGATTAAATGTAGCATTTTTTTAATGTTTAAATATATTGCTGCTAAAGGATGTGTCAAATTTGGGTAGGCGGTAGAAACCCATGTCCAAAACTTTTGAAATTGAATTTTGAAATATCGTTACAGTGACTTTGCCGTGAACAGCTATTTGTAATGTATACTCCAGCCGTGGTCTGTGTGCGAAATATCACACGAGCACGCAACCAGTATGGCCCAAAACCACTGCACTATTCATAAATAATGCAACTTAACACAAGTCTCTCAAAATAACATATTTTACCACAAAGTATGAGTTTTCTAATCTGGTAAGGAATTTTTCCAAAACCAGTAATACATCAACAAATTCACTCAAAATGTTCTGCGTATTCCTGAAATAAGAAAAACCATTTTTAAGGAAAAATAACCACATGTTTCAACATATATGACAGACAGCACTTTTATCAACAAAAGTACGCGTCAACACACAATTTTATCTTAACGGTTAGTTGTTCGTTCTGGCAAAATTATATACCTTGTCTTCTTCATCCATTATAAAGTTTATTTTATCATACAATACAGCACAATGAACTAATTTAATAACTGGATGACCATAATTAGCCTGAATGGCAACATTGGATGTTCTGCAAGTAATAATACGATTTTACTCAAAACATTGGCATGCTTTCGGAATTCTTTTAATCTGAATATCTGAGTTGGAATATTAATGCATTAAAAAAAATGCAGTGATGCCTAATCATGCACAAACATCGAGGACAACATTAAAAACAAGAATTGATGCTGGAGTAGGTGGCACTAGAATAATATAATGAGTCCTTTGAGACATTTTTGCATCAAGTCACTTAGGACAAAGAACACCTCCCTTCCAAATTGATGACAGTACAGTATTAATCCTAGTAATTTTGATATGAATCTTATATCGATGTGAATGAGTTGCTCGGTCGCAAATGTTTATCTCCGAGGGATATGTTTTACAAAGCGCCATTCAGAAATTTTGCGATTGCAACTAGAATAGCTGGAAAAGCACTTGGTTTTGAAATTGTTATTGCGTATACACCACAGAAGCCTATTTGTGAGGTCACACGTATTCAACTTCACCANCGATGTGAATGAGTTGCTCGGTCGCAAATGTTTATCTCCGAGGGATATGTTTTACAAAGCGCCATTCAGAAATTTGGCGATTGCAACTAGAATAGCTGGAAAATCACTTGGTTTTGAAATTGTTATTGCGTATACACCACAGAAGCCTATTTGTGAGGTCACACGTATTCAACTTCACCANCACTTGGTTTTGAAATTGTTATTGCGTATACACCACAGAAGCCTATTTGTGAGGTCACACGTATTCAACTTCACCAAGTTATTCCCCATTAGAACAAAAGTAAGGATGAGGAAACGAAAGACCGTTAGATCACTACCAAATCTCGTTTTAATGACATCAAATTAATATGGCGAATTGGAATACTCATTTACCTGAAAAGCTGTTGCCATATAATATCTTGTTGAAGTGTTGTTATTTAATAAGAAAGTCTTGTAAAAAATACGTATGACAATTTACTTTTCGAATAACTGAAAACAATAAAGTTATCCGGTATACTACCACGAGCAAGTTACTGGAATGCTCGCATTAGATAATTAGTTTCTAACGGTGTTTGCCTGTAAACCCGCCTGCCTCTCCTAGGAGAAGTATCTTACACTCCCAGAGGTCAGACTAAAAACAAATGGATTACGGTAATGCGTGTTACCTGAATAAAAATCTCTCAAGCGCCATTTAATCCAATTTTCCACCCTTTCTTTCCCATGGGGTTCCAAGGACTGCCGCTTACTTTAAAACCTCCACTGCTCTCTTTAGTTTGGTTCTGCTACACTTGTGTTGGCTTAAGAACTAACCATTTCGTTTAGCTGTACAGTTATATTATTTTTTAATATTTTATATTTAGTTTAAAACCAAATACAGTATAACTAACATTCTTCAATTCTAAGCGTGGGATACGAAATTAAATTTTAATGGACATGGCTTCAGATCTCAAAATCACACGAATTAATAACAAAATTGCTAAGTTAGCCACATCGTTTCTGATAAATTTCGGAAAACTTAAGTGACAAAGCGCGATGTACTGAAATGTTTATAAAAATATATGGTTTTTTAAAAATCATTTGCAATTTTGTGTTTATTGTTATATGCACTGCAGGAAAGCTTATTTAATTTAATTCCCTTGGGATTATTGTAACTGCCTTTTATATATCAATACGAGAGGGTCGGGAGATAAATACTCATATTCAAGAGGTAATGGAACATACATCTTTTAGGTATGCCGTGAAAATGGTATAAAGTTTATACTGATGTAAATACATTACACTTCCTCACATTAACAAGTTTTACGCTTTTTTTTTCCAAGAGAAGGGACACATGTATACATGAGAGGTCTCACACATGTGTGTATTCCATTTGATGTATTGTATATGTCTGACTTGCATTCGGTAAGTCAAGTGTATGACTTCTACTGGATTTACGGGTGAGTTCATTCAAAGTGGTTTTTACGTAATTGCATACGAATATTAGTATAGAACTTAAAACATTATATTCTCTGATTTCGCTCTATCCAGTGATACGATCCGTGGAAAAGAAAATTAAATACGTGAGCATGTCACAAAGAAGAAAATACAACCGTGGAAGTGTGTGAATGGGTGCGCGAGAGCATGTGTTAGTGAACCCTACGTACAGTCAGACGGGACGTACCTCGACAGATCGTGATAGTAACTTCATTATGGTAATGGGGGCAGCAGGAGAATGAATACTGGTACGAGGGGATGTAGCCCTCCGAGAAATCCTCCCTTCTCCGATTCCTCACACAGGCGCGCGCGCACACACACACACACACACATATTAGAGATGTGAGGGAAAGCTGTCCCCTGACAGACTGAAGCCGGGGAGTCACTTTCCCGCCTAACGGGAAACGTGAGAGGACCGCATGTGCAGGGCTTAATGTTCAATTAAGCTGCCCTTTGAAGGGCGCCACATACGTAACGTGGTGCGATGCTTTCCAAAAGGCGTCCAATTAAGGGCACCTTGCTCGCGTCGCAAAACTGCGCGTAGAGATTCTGCCAAACCTGTCGCTCGAAAAAAATATTTCGGATTTGTCGTGAGCTTTGCGCTGGGATGGCATTTCAGCCACGCCAATGACAGTGTGCAATACAGATGATATGTTACGTAGTAGAAGGATTAATTTTTTTTACTGTACTCAGTACGAAACTCGCGTTTAGTAAAAAAAGCTTAGTCTACACTGTCAGAAATTATTCGGAAACTTAACATACCAGTGTGTACGCTAAATGAGAAAGCGAGGATGGTAAATTTTCTCCTTGTACATCCATCGCAGTGTTCCTATATTTTCTCGGAGAAGAGAAAAATGCGTAGGGAATTTCCAATTTTGTACAGAAGAGTTGCTAAACATTCCTATATTTGCAGCTTGGTGTGTGGTATTATTNGCGTAGGGAATTTCCAATTTTGTACAGAAGAGTTGCTAAACATTCCTATATTTGCAGCTTGGTGTGTGGTATTATTTCCATACAGTGTAAAAAGGTTGAAAAATTCCATTAGAGTTTAGGATGTTTACCAGAAATGTTTTATAGTGACATAATATACAGTATATGTCACTGAGAACTTTATTCGCATTCGTAAACGATTACTACATACAAATAAACATCACCACATGCGTTGTTCATAGATTCCAGGTTGTAATAGGCGTTTGTAATTAAAATACTGGTATAATAGTATACAATTATATCGTAAAAACTCTAATGGAAATTGTAACTGTAAGATTTTGTTCTCAAATATGCGTTCATTTCTGAAGAATTTTTCAATGTAAGTTCAATAGTTGTATTTTTTTCTGTGTTTTTTTTTTTTTTACTAAAATTTACATATGCATGGTTAAGAATACGAATAAAGATCCGTCCGTTGTCATTGTTGTGCATTAAAATTTCATGATGAGGCCGTAGATTCTCGTCATGACACAGTGTATAGTTGAACGACTGCTAGTTAGTTAAAACTTGTGGACTTAGAGGTGATACAAGTATTTGACGTGTATTGAGATATCACCCAAAATAGCGGTCAGCTGGCGGATCCTCAAATGAATTCAAGGCAGAGCGAATCAAAAATGTTTAGGCATGCTGTTTCCGAATCAGTGCTATTCCCCGCGAAATTAATACTGGCCAATATCGACCGTGAGTTAACGGCCGACAACGCACACAATACAAATTTAAGTAGTTTTAAAGTTGATGCATGCTTCAATATGTTAGTTAAATCTTTAATTGCACAGAATTATTTTCNACAAATTTAAGTAGTTTTAAAGTTGATGCATGCTTCAATATGTTAGTTAAATCTTTAATTGCACAGAATTATTTTCTGTATGAAAAAATTTTACAAAATACACACAATATAACATTAGAGAATTATTTTATTTTATGGATTGAGAATTTATTAACGCATCTATTTCATTGCATTAGCTCCACATTTTTTTTCGCGAAAAGATTTGTGCACATGATAGACATCAACATTCTGCGTACATGCAAGGTGATATTGGCCGGATGTTTGTGTGAGGATGCATTTTCTATTTGACTGAGCTTCCGTGATTGGCTGGCAGACACCTCAAACGCGTGAGAATTCAAGTTATCCAACTACGAAATGGTTTCTGAACTAACGCGTTTCCTGGTGCAGCTAGTCATGGAATCTTTTTTGCGAGAAACAGGTAGCCCTACATTGTATATGTTTGAAGCAAAAAAAAGAAAAAAAGAAAAGAAGTTTAAATGACACAAAAGTAATTTTAGCATAATTTTAAACAATTTTTTAAGCGCAGTTATTTTCTGTGCAGTTAATTATGATGTGAAACTGCACGGGTTATGGTGCGCAAGGATATGTTCGAAAGGAATAGGTTTTTAAGGCCCGAAGGCCAACACACCCTCCATAATCCCGCACTGCATCTGTACTCGGATGAGTAAGGCAGTGCACGGCACTTTCTCCTCTTGGTCTCTTCCGGCCATTCACTTTTCTTTCTTGCCGTAACTCAGTGTTCGAAAGGAACATGTCGAAGAGGGTATAAACATAACCNAGAAAAGAAGTTTAAATGACACAAAAGTAATTTTAGCATAATTTTAAACAATTTTTTAAGCGCAGTTATTTTCTGTGCAGTTAATTATGATGTGAAACTCGGGTTATGGTGCGCAAGGATATGTTCGAAAGGAATAGGTTTTTAAGGCCCGAAGGCCAACACACCCTCCATAATCCCGCACTGCATCTGTACTCGGATGAGTAAGGCAGTGCACGGCACTTTCTCCTCTTGGTCTCTTCCGGCCATTCACTTTTCTTTCTTGCCGTAACTCAGTGTTCGAAAGGAACATGTCGAAGAGGGTATAAACATAACCCAAAAGAGGTTCATGAAACAGTGTATATTGATGATTGCTTACACTGTAAGGTTTAATTGGCTGTCAACACTACACGAACGTTCTATTTGCAAACATGAAAAGTTTCTGCTTTCAGTTTAAACATTTTACGTTCATTTCCCACAGGCATAAATATCGTTACACGCTCGCTGCTTCGTACCTCACGGGCGATAGAGAAAAGGACAGAGTAGTGATACGATAGCAGGCGGCGAGTCACGGAGAAATGTTTGGATGACAGGAAAGCGATAATCCTACAAATTTTTTAAGTTCTAAAGGCGCGCCGCCACGCATTATTCTGCCTGCCGTCGTGATAAGCCTTTTGCAGCTTGCGCCCTCCTGACCTTCGGCGGATAGAACTTCTGAGTTTACATGTAGGGTATATTCTGGCTTAACGCCCTCGCTTCTTTCAGTGTGACTCGGGGCGTGGGGAATGTTCCAGATCTTGGCTGCTGATACTGTAGAAGTGCGACGGGTCTCCGAGCGAGTTTTTGACGAGTGTTTGGAGTGTGACCGATTGCTCTACCTTGAATGATAGACGGCGAGCCAGAAGAGTGGCGAAGGAAGTGTCCAGTGGGAGAAAAAATCTGCGACTCCGAGCATCGGTGCAGTGAATAGTACGACCGGCAGGCGAGACTATTGAGCTGGACGCGTAAGTGTAAGACATTTTAAATTATGGCTACGGACGGACTGATTATGTGATAGTGGTGTCTGTGAGTTAATTGACAATAACCAAACAGAGATTTTGAAGAGAGATAGACAATAAATATTGCACTCACTGAGAAATAAAAAGAGCGATAGTGGGTATATGTATATTAATGCTGTAAATAATAGCAATGTGAATCAATTATAATCAAATATAATTAAATTTTTTTTTATTAGGTCTTCTTTTCCTCACGAACTTCGATACGCTGCTCTGGTGTCTTGAAACAACATTTATCGAGGGGTTTTCATGGTTTGAATAATATCACTGGTCATAACCAAACATAGAGTAAAAATACATGTTGGCATGCAGGCTACTGTAGGCTATTCACGCTAAAGTGAGCACTTATGAAAACCCTCTTGTTTGGATTAATAGGCAATATATATATTTTATTGTAGTCTCAGAAGTTAAATTCTGNACCCTCTTGTTTGGATTAATAGGCAATATATATATTTTATTGTAGTCTCAGAAGTTAAATTCTGAGTATGGTGGGATATGCATATTGTGTTTATTACTTACATGGCTATACTTATTTTAAAATGTGGTTAACGGCCAAAAATTGGCTGAAAGGAAAAAGTAACTAGGACCTCAAAAGTGCTCAATTTACCATGAACAGCCTATAGTTATGTTGGCAGCGATTAACTACAAACAGTTATTAAGACCTGAAATTGTATTGCGAGTGTAATGTTAAATTTTATGGGCAAAATTATAATATGAATTTGCATTCTTATAATGCGTTTATATATGTAACAATTCCNCAAACATAGAGTAAAAATACATGTTGGCATGCAGGCTACTGTAGGCTATTCACGCTAAAGTGAGCACTTATGAAAGCCCTCTTGTTTGGATTAATAGGCAATATATATATTTTATTGTAGTCTCAGAAGTTAAATTCTGAGTATGGTGGGATATGCATATTGTGTTTATTACTTACATGGCAATACTTATTTTAAAATGTGGTTAACGGCCAAAAATTGGCTGAAAGGAAAAAGTAACTAGGACCTCAAAAGTGCTCAATTTACCATGAACAGCCTATAGTTATGTTGGCAGCGATTAACTACAAACAGTTATTAAGACCTGAAATTGTATTGCGAGAGTAATGTTAAATTTTATGGGCAAAATTATAATATGAATTTGCATTCTTATAATGCGTTTATATATGTAACAATTCCNGTAATGTTAAATTTTATGGGCAAAATTATAATATGAATTTGCATTCTTATAATGCGTTTATATATGTAACAATTCCATAGTTTCACTTGTAGGATGCATGGATAAAGTGAACAAGCCCATGGCAGTGTTAATTTTTTATATAATTTAAAAGTAAAAAATGTGGAACAAAGCATATCCTAAGCAGGGCTTTCAAAAGTACACAATTAACTGTGTACATCATATAGTATGCTTTATCTTGCTACAGTTAGAACCTTGGATAAAATAAAAAAATTCGTACCCGGATAACAATTAGTTTAGTTGGAGGTAAACACCTGGTACCCTAAACAACACGGACTACTTAAAGAACTTGAGCGCGAAAGAGGGAACACAAGAGTTCGCTACCGAGAGCAATTAAGTACCTGCAAGGGGGAAATAATGGTGCCGGCCTCAGGAGCCGGGTAGTGGGGGGTTGGTCGGGATCTCACCCCGCATGCGCCCATGTTTATGCCGGGGAAGGGCGGAAGAGGAGAAATTATGGTGAAGGGGGGGAGGTTGATTGGGTTGGTGCGCGCGGTGTGTGGCGCGCCCGAGGCAGTCGGTGCGGCGGTGGCGAGTCGAATGGGTCGCTTGCGCAACTTCGGCTGCGCTCGTGTTGTGTGTCGCGAGGGTGACGTCACCTGCGGGAGGCGGGCGAGCCTACGGGAGACACCTGTTGGTGCGCGGCGGAACCACGCCGGGCCGGAAGACAGCGCTCTGATTATTCCGCTCGCGGTTGTCCGTTAAAGGGAAGTTGTCGCGGCTCTAAAACCCGCTATCGCCGGCAGTAGTGACAACCGTCGGTCCTATTAACTACCTGTCATCGACGTGTGTTAGCGTCTGGTGGAAGGAACACAGCGGTGCGTTGTTAGCACTTCATTCCCGGGCTGCCATCTAGTGATGTGCTACAAGTAGCACAGTATTCACACAAGACTTTAAATTACTTGCTGCAGAGGGTCAAAGGTGTCTGTTTGCTGACTGGAGTTCGTGGGTTCCAAGCCCAAATCATCCTCGATGTATGTTTCATTTCCGATCATTGATCAGTATGGTTCTCGAAATACTTTCAGCCATTGACCAATGACGTTAAAAAGCAATAATTAATTTATTATATTTCCTGTGAAATTTCACAGCACTCAGAGAAACGCTGCTCTCAATTTGCTAGCAGTGTAAATTATGTACACCTCTTAAATTTTATTGGCGCTGCGTTTGCAAAAGTATTTCTTTGCACATAGATGTGAAAATATTATCCCAAAGNCACCTCTTAAATTTTATTGGCGCTGCGTTTGCAAAAGTATTTCTTTGCACATAGATGTGAAAATATTATCCCAAAGCCATTGTTTCTATAAACAAAGGCCGACATCAACAATTGTAATCACAATAAAATTGTACTCAATCGGAATATCAGTGATTAATTTTACTTTCGTTACGTCCCAGTTATTTACACACTAGAATTTGCATAAACGTACATAAAACATTTTTGAAAAATAAAAATATATGAGACAGGTGAGTTCATTGAAACACAAATTTATTTTATTAATGACCTAACAAATGCATGTAATCAAATGTCCAGTATTATTTGTTATGAATTGTCTCTCATCATAGTATTAACTAAAANGACCTAACAAATGCATGTAATCAAATGTCCAGTATTATTTGTTATGAATTGTCTCTCATCATAGTATTAACTAAACCATTAATATATAAACCAGTAGTAATAACTGCTGGTATATTATTTGTTTTATTTAGTTATTTTGCTAGTGTAGTACAAATTCTCAATCAGTAATTAAATTCGCTGTAAGAGATTAGTAGAAAAAATATAATTAACTTAAACCAGTTAAAAAAAAAAGTGTAATTATTTATTGTGGAACCGACATTTTCTTACAACATAGACCGTTGAGATTTTTGTTCGCGGAGTTACTGTACGGCCTAATTATTTTTAACAAGGAAAGTTTTTGCTTTGCAATTTGTTTAATATTTATTTTTGAATTGTCCTACCTTCTAATTATCGACCCGAATTCGCACGTTTAAATTATACCTACATCGTCAAAATATTAAAAAAGGAGTAAAAATATGTCTGCTTTCGTTAACGTAACAGACTTCATTAACACGCACATTTTTACAAGAAAAAATTGTTTAATTTACCGTCTAAAAAAAGTAATTGGGCTTTGTAACTACTTTTGGTGTTAATAAATATGACTTCGTATTTTTGAAATGAAGTAAATTGAGCACATTTGGATTTTTGTGTGGAACAAATATTATGAGTGGTCATATAAATATGAATACTCATTTGTAACAATATTGTCAGGTAATATTTCGGCCGCTGTCCTTTATTTCCGCAACATGCAACCACATTAGTATCTTCGGTATTTTTGAAAAAAAAATATAAAAAAATGTTAACTTTCAGCAAACAATATTATTGGTAATGCCAGAAAATTTCTTAGTGAGAATTATTATTTTTTTTTTTNTTTTTTTTTTTTTTTTTGGCATTTTGAAGTTATATAAGAAATCTTTCAGGGAAAAGCACGATTATCAAAGAATAGTTACATATTTCCCTTTGATAATTGACAGGCCAGTTGAAAACCAAACAAAAGTTGTGGAATCCCGTAACATTATATCTAAATTCTTGATTCTTCACCGGAATTGTTGTAAAATAAAATCCCCTTTTTGTTTTGTTTTAATGAACATTCATAAATAAATGCACACTCTCACTCACTTAACTTATTGTCTCCAGCTATCTTATTTACCTTCTACTGTATTTCACGGGCAGCGCTCCAGCCAGTAAACTATGGCCTGTTCACAAACAGACGTTCGCTGTGTTAGTCTGGTTCTTATATCGTGCGCAATATAAGCAATAGCTTTATTTGTTTTGCGTAACACCATATTTAGAATTATGTGCTATATGATAAAACATTAACGAGTGCCATTAATTATTTTGTTAACAGGATAAGAGGTTAAATAGGATTTGGTAGATCTTCCAGAACGAGGAGAAAAAAACAATAGCTTAGGTACAAATTACATATTTTAATTTGCGCTTTTTCTTTAGCAATGATGGCATTTTAAGAACAAATTTTTATCGGAACATTACTCAAAAGCGGCTTCANATTTGCGCTTTTTCTTTAGCAATGATGGCATTTTAAGAACAAATTTTTATCGGAACATTACTCAAAAGCGGCTTCATTTTACAATAAAAATGCCACACGTGCAAACGCGACGAGAGAGTCCATTTCTTTTCCACTGTAATTTTAAAATGCTTCAAACAAGCTTTTGAAGAAATATGCCTTGCCAAAATTAAAGCATTTTCAATTTAAACATTGAACATAATATTAAATTCGACTTGACAAAGGAGCATAAAATAAAGTTCCATAGAATAAAATCATATCGATTTTTTAAATAACTTGCAAGTGACGTCAATATTTGTTTGTTTCACACTTGATAGGATAAGAACTGGAGTTCTGGTGACACGTCTTGGNAACTCTTATTGGTGTTTCTTTGCCTCGCGCCGGAGGAACTGTTTTCAATAAAAGAACAGTGAACGCTGTTCCCTTCCCCCTTTTTACACCGTCCCTGGACTCGAGTCTCACAGGGTGCGGAGAAGTGAAGCGGTTTGAAGAAAGGGAGGGTGCGCCCACAGGAGGCAGTGCGAACATGAATAAATCAACAACCAACGGGCGAAAAGGAACTGCTTCGAAACTTCAGATGAGACTTGGAGAGTTCGCCTTACTCGCAGCCTCCGTGTTCTAAACCTCTCTTCGCCGCGTTGTAAGAAAAGCAAGGAAATCCGCGTCGAGAACACGACTTTTCATAATCTGATTTCTTCATTGTCTCTTGGAATTTCCGCCGTTTTACACGACGCGAGCCATTATAAGTAAATTGGCTTAAACTGTGACAGGGTAAAAATTTGCAATAACCGGCTTTACGTTACTTTTTTTTTCTCCTGCAACTCTGTACATAGGTTCCCTATATCTAATTTTAAATTTAAATATTACCAACGTGAAAAACTGCACGTTATTAACAGGATAATTTATATTTATAACCAGTACACTGTTATTTCTGGATGCATTCTGGAAAAGAAATGAGCTTTTGCAGCTTATTAAAAATGTTTAACATATAATTATGTAGCTGCGACGTAGCCTATTTATTGGTAGTCAAAAACGAAAATTATGCACGCGTTCCGAAATCAGTTTGGAATTCTACCACCGTTATTTTGGTAGTTTAATGTTTCAGTTCGAACACTATTCGATTAATACGCGTTTTATTTATCATACAACACCATTCCGCATATTACAGGTGTTGGTACACCCTTAGCAATTAATTGAATACCCAGGAGTTAATAAAATCAGTTTGGCAGATGTTTTTGATAGTTTTGAGCATTGTCTCGATTCCAATATAAAAGAAGTAAATTAATTTAAATTTAAAATAACTGCTTAAAAAAATTTATGTTAAAACACTTATTTAACTTCCTTAACAAAATTATTTTATGTCATATAAACGTCTTCGTTTATATACTAATATGTATTTATAATTTATACTCGGTGGGATCAATACGGGAAACGATTGCATTATTTTTCGCTAACGTTAAGCAAAACGCAAGTTACAACAAAAAAACACATTAAAAACTGGGGACCAAAAAATTTTAATATACAATCTGTTAAATTACAATAGATAAAGGTTAATTGTTACAGCGCTGAAATAATAAATAAATCAAAACCCACTGACAGAGGTTGCACAATAATATATTTAAAATATTGAAGATCAAATAAAAAATATGTAGTGCTTTCACGATTTATTATACTGAAATTGGTATCGTTTATGCATTTAACGTCTTTGGATTAATACATATCGGTAGATATCGCATTGAGATGAGCCATAGTATTTATACTGACTGTGACGCGCAGGTTTAGCTTTCACTGCAGCAGATATATTAAAATATACGTTCGACATTTTCCCCCCTTTCTTCCAGGTCTCAACAAATAATATACGTTTCTGCTTAATGCAGACGACAAAAATATACATGGATCACCTTTTGAATGGAGACTTAGGTTTTTTTGCTTCATCCCGAGTATTGCACGGACACCTATTAGTCCATTACAAATAACTTTAACTCCCAGTGTCGTGATCGAGATTCTAAAACACAGCCACACTACCGCTTCTATATGCCCTACAAAAGAACGAAAATTCCCAGGCTTAATTTGTTTTCATGAATTAACTCACATTAATTAATTCTGTCACCCCATATTTTACTCTACTTGCAATTCAAAGAAAACTACAAAATAAGTAATAACTAAGTACACTTACTTATTTATCATTTAAAAAGTTTTTAAATAATTAACGGATTGTTTGTACGCTTGTATTTTTTCTTAAGGTGCTGAGTTAAATTATTTGTGTAGCTGACTGCCATTTCATCGGGCAGAAACTCTTGCCACAAAAACTGGACAGGCTTACGTGCAGAGAAATCGAACAATGATAACACATCAGAGAAGGAAGTAAGGGTTTTTTTTAAGTGGGGATGGTTTCGATTTCCCCAGAATTTTAACCCGTAAACAGCCATCGACTGAAGTGATGCAGGATAACTGAATCGCCGTGCGAAACAATCGTGGAAGCGTGTGGATGGGGACTGGCCGATGAAACAGCGCCGGAAAGGAAAACTCAAGAATTCTAGTCAGTCATTTGTGAAGTTGTTCGCGTGTTCTTCTCGAGAGGACACTTGAAGACGCTGTGAATTGGGGGCAGAGAGCAATCATGAATACGCATTGTCCGATGCTGGCGCTTTCTCTTCTTGCTGCGCTTGCCCTGTTGGAAGGTAAGAAAACATTGGCATCACATAGCACTTGATGGGGCCGTGGTGGCGTAGTGGTCAGACTACTCGCCTCCCACCAAGGCGAACCGGGTTCGATACCCGGCGGGGTCCCTCCCGCATGTGGGAATCGTGCTGGACGATGCCGCTTGCCGGCGGGTTTTCCCGGGGTACTCCCGTTTCCCCCGCCATTGCATTCCAGCGCCGCTCCATTCTAGGGTCTCATTTATGTCATTCCCGGGGATGACGGTCACCTACGGGTCCCAGCTGGAAAGACCGTCACTCGGAGGGTGTTGCCT